>JAAAKM020002369.1:0-11922 GCA_010016025.2 Alatinidae sp. Z8VKAUB7J3 | reverse complement strand
GGAAGAATGTTTCATTTGTTCGCTTTGTTATCTTAACTCGATAAGATAAGACTCTATTTATGGTATCCGTGGCAGCAAAGAGATAGGTAATAGATATTTGTATTAATATTATCGATATTTGTTTTCGTTACCTCATCATCAAACCTTTAATGTAGTATGCGTTCATTTGTCAAGTAATTAAATGGCTGTGCTAATGGAACTCTATTTCTCTCAGTATTTTTATCTCAGTCACGCTGTCTACCATTCACAAAAGTTAGCAGCTAAATCAGTTTTTAACTCTTGAGACACTACCATCTATTTTAGTTTTACACAATTATTATGATGTCAAATAACAAAGCACTACCAAGTTTCGTCTCTCCTTTCTGACAGCAACTAGTTTCCAATGCATTTATCGAGATAATGAAGATTTCTTTCAAATAACATGTGTCTCCTTAATCTGCAAGTGCATGATTTGTCGTAAAAAACTTTTTTTGTCATTTTTTTGTTTTTTCTAAATTTAAGCTCGTTAAGAAAATTTGGATCTACTTTCTAGCCTTAACCGGGGCTATTTAAGTCAGTACTTCTTAAAAGATAATAATGTAGGATAACATACTCTTAATGCTTTTGATGGTATTCTCATTCCTGAAGTGTTATTGTTTCTAAAAGACTTTAGCGTCCTTCAAGGACAGAACAAAACTTTGCACCAAAAGCCGTTTCTCCTGTTTTTAAGACAACTACCCCAGAGTTCTAAAAGATCGCTGTGAATCTTAAACTATCATCAAAGGAATTACAGGCTGCGTTTTAGTGATGTTGAGAATGTATTTCACTGATAAATTTACTTACCAAGAATCCATTTAGTATGATAAAACAATAAGTTAATGTAATCTTTCTCATGTCCAGAAATAAACCGATGATGAAGGACATTCCCAAGACAGGATACAATACGAGTAGTGATCTAACGGTTCTCCTATAATATGAAATGAATAAATTTAGAAAGAAATTTATCAAATGCGGTTTTCAATACCTGGTATGTTAAGTACTTTTTTAGCAAGTCTAAACTTACAGGTATTTTAATCAAAGTTGTTATCTTCAGAAGTTTGTTAACCTTTAAGACCATATAATGGACTCAGGGAACTTCAGTACTCAACTGGTATTACTCATCAGTCTATTATCCCATTGCAACAACAATTAAAAGTAAGAATAGACACTATGGGGGTAGCAGCAGGTATTAAGTATCGGTTCAGCTAAATAGATTAAAGAGCTATTTAAAACGTTGCTCTCAATTTTGTTCTGAAAAGAAATTTTTCAATAGTGCCTGTATTTGTATAAAACGAATGCCTTCATTATCGCGTAAACTTTCATATTTTACTGCAAATCCTTACAACTTATTTAAATATTCTAAATGCCCTTATTTTAATATATTTCTAGCATATGTATCTTTATTTACTAATTGAGAGATTTTCTTCTATTCGCTTTAGGGTCATACAAACTGCTATCTATCTATGGTTGCTATCAAAAAATGTAACTCTAATTAACTATTTAACTCCATGCAAATCTATGTAAATTATGAATTAAATCATGGAATAAACCCTTTGTTGACTCCTGCTTTTAGTGTTTGTAAATGTCAGTCAGTGCTTACATTTTAAATTGCTGTTGTTCATCTATAATATTCGTGGAATTTTGCCCGTTGGAAAGAAAAAAAGCCTGTGCTACGTTAACTATTGGAATTGATATTAAAAAGTTCCAATGACAATGCAAATTTGTCGCCCAAAAAATTACTTATGTTCACTGTTGGAAGAAAAGAATCCACTGAATATATCAAATTGATACTCGTTTCACAGGTTAACCATATTCAAGTCTCCCTGGAAAATATTTGACTGTCGTTGCTGACTTTTTCTGAACGGAACTTTCTGATTTTCGCTGTTACCCCCATACAGTTGCATTTTGATTAATCTTTTTCATATGGCGTCATAATTTTACTTAAAAAAGAAAACCAAAAAAGCCTGAGTACAACGGCTATTTGCAAGTCAAATTGTCTATTCAAGTAAAAATTATCAAAATGTATAAGTACTAAACCTGCATTTTGTTTATGTGTAGCAAGTGCTTTACACAAGCAATTAAGTTTCAACATGCTATCCTGAAAATTTTGCGCAGTTTCAAACCAACAAAGGAGTTTTCAAAATAAATGTCCAGCTAACCGGTGACCATGGTACAAAAAAGTTCCTTATTAAAATACTATAGCTTGCTTTTGCAAACTAATCCTGCTATAATAGCACTTGAAGATAGCATCAAAACTGTTGTAAACTGCAGTAGATGGAGAATTCCTGTTACGGAACTACAGAGTGAAGTACAAAAGAGACACCAATACTTGAGCAGAATATGCTTTAAAATAGCATAGCACGTGGAATATCAGTAGTGATAAACGTAGTAATTCAAACCTCTGAAATTAAGACCATAATGTTAACTAGTAAGTAAATATTTGAAAAAAATCTTTTCACTGTCAGGTAGACAAACCTTGGTCTCCATCCAGACAAATATAAATTTTAGACACTGACATGATGCAAGGTCTTCCCCTAATCAGACAGAAGGTCTTAAAAGTAATAAACATGATGTAAAATAAATTTTGTGACTTACAATATTTTCCTCCAGTTTCCACCATATTTTGCTGATCTGTGGACTTGGTAAGCCACAATCACAATGATATATAAAAATGCCAACGCATTCATCTATAGAGAGGATAGTACGGCAATGGCTGATTATTAAGCATTGGTTTTACTAATATGTATCTAGTATTGGTTATGATTTTTAACAGAACAACTCAATATCTCAAATCAGAAAGTGCGATTAAGTATTCATAATGGAATTTTAAAATCAATATGTATTACGTAACTAATGAATAGTCGGGGTTATATGCATTTTGGAAGGAAATAAGTTGGTCTACAATTTAAAAAAAAAACGGAAAATGTATAAATATAAAATATAAATATAATGATAGTAAAACTGCCATACGTGGACCCCCTGCATAGTTGTTGTAGTTTTTCGTGAAAAAATCTTCAATTTATATTCAAGAATGACAGACACTTCTTTTAGTTTTTATATACATCACTTCAGGCTTCTTGGAAAATACAGTTTTAGGAGATGGCATCATGGACCAGGTCAAAGCTATAAACATTTTGTTGTTTTACATCCAAAAAATAGCAGGATAACAATGTTCAGATTATCATCGTGTTTCGGGAGTTGATTTTAAACCGTCATCCAATCTGTAGAGTTGAAAAATAAATAAACTACTTTGTTAGCTATTTATGTAAAACTCTGTGTAAATATTAAAAAATCTTTAGACTTAAGCTAAACACAACTCGTTTTAGTAACGATTTATATAATTTTGTTGATCAAATGTTGGTTATGTTGATAAAGGAAAAACGCTGATTCGTTTGCGTCAAGCGTGCTCGGATATTTTTAATT
The DNA here is from genome assembly GCA_010016025.2 of Alatinidae sp. Z8VKAUB7J3. Lineage (NCBI taxonomy): Eukaryota > Metazoa > Cnidaria > Cubozoa > Carybdeida > Alatinidae > Alatinidae sp. Z8VKAUB7J3. The sequence continues at coordinate 8,481 of JAAAKM020002369.1, read as the reverse complement.
ACATATCCTTACGGGGAGTGCTGACTTCCACTGTACCTGGCAATCCCTCAGAGGTTTGGATAGTGTCACAATAGCTGGTCAATATACTTTTTTGTGCGATGACCAACGCGTCTGTGTCTACAGTGGGGTATCCAAGAAACACTGATTATATCGCCTTTGCTTTGCCAATAGTGACCTAAAAATCTTTTTTTCAAGGACTTAATTAGGTTACCATATAGCTGACAATTGATTTGGTGTTCTTCTCATCACAAAAAGCATACACATAAACACAACCACAACAATAACCAGTTTATTAAATACCACCGACTTATCACCGACGACTGCTCTAGGTTGTATTGCTTTATAAATCAATATAGAGAAAGAGCAAACCTCATACTTACCAAAAGATAAATCGCCACAGGAGACCGATATATCCATATCTCAGGCAAGGTGTAGCAACTAAAGCAAACGGAAATTTATAAATAATTAAATCTCAGAGCAGTGCTTGAGTGCAACGGTACTAAGTTGTTTCAAGTAGTTTCAATTGTACTTAAAACTGTTACAGTTTCTATACTGATTTCTTTAAGGATACAAGCCAAGTTTGCTACTCTTCTCAAAGGTCTACTTTTGCGGTAGAGCTCATGTACACTTGAGAACAGATGAGAGGCTCTTCCACTATTTTATTCTAGTCGACCAGGAGGACCATAAGACTCCAAGATGTCGTTTCTTGACATCGTATTTGTAGTTACCATTCTAGAGTTCTTGGAAATAGGTGAATCTTAAATCATATTACATCGTAGTCAAATCATTTTGTGATATTTCTGGCCTACAAGAATGTAAAACATGCAGCTAAATGAAGAGGGCAATATAAATGGCTCTTGCTTCGTTTTGAATCGACATTTTCTGTTTGGACTGTGCCAGTGTGCCTTCTCTTGATACAGCATATGCTTTTTTAGCGATATATAAAAAAGTTAATAAACAAATGTACAAATTTTGTCATTTTTTGTAGACAAAGCGCACATTTAATCCTATTCAGTGCGGGCTCTCTTCTAGACGTTAAACGAACTCGGGTAAATGTACTGTCCTCCCTATATAAAGCCAACACTAGAGCAGGTTAAGACGTGGAACGTGGTGGACTTATACGAAATGATCTGGCGTTCTAGAAAATGGAAAAAATTCAAAAATTGGAAATTTTAATGACTTCATTACTTTCATCAACAGAAGTTGCAAAATCCGTGATATCAAAGTTTTTTTCTCAAATCCCATATTTCTAATCAATGCAGAGATATCTTTGCTTAATAATGGATATGGAAGTTCATTTTGTGCTATGTAGTATGGCTCTAGATTTATCAAGAAGGTATCAAAAGCTCTAAAAATATTTGGAAAGGGTTGAAAAATGTAATTAATACAATACTAAACTCTTATTAATAAATACAGTTTAAGTAAAGAGATTGTTTCAAAATCTATATGAAAGCCATTACAAAATTTTATTTTAATCTTTAAGTTTTAATTACTGTCACTTATTATGTATTTAAACAACTGACGGATAAAAAAATTCACGTACTAGTGACTTTTTTGAAACATCTCCCATTTCACAGAGCCAGAAATTATAGTTATCGATGCTGGCGAGCCTGAAAAGACGAATAAGACACTTAATTTTGATGCGATACTGCCACATAAAGCAGTCTAAAATAAATTACCTGCATCATAGAGTTACCTAGCTGACTATTAAGGATGCACAAAGAAAAATGAAAATAAACAATGCCTATATAAATGCAGTTTAATATGATAACTGCTTGATTTATAAGTACAAATTTTACTTTATTGTGTCTGTCTCAGTAAAGTAAAGTAAACTTTTGGACGACCTGTTGTATGAGTAAAAATTCCATAACGGTAGTCTGACTCTTGCTTGCCAAGATAGGTTGCTTATGTGATGACGGGCATCACACTCCTTTTCATAATAGTGCATCATGGAAATACAGGATACGTTAAAGACTCTGACTTACACGTTTTAAACGTATATTAAGCAGTGGCTGCATAATTTTAGAATATTATATTTTAACGCTCATTATTTCTTAAGACTACTATGTCTCTACAATAGATAAAAGTATGTATTAAGTAAAAAGAATTATATCAAGGTTCCAGTAAATGTCTAAATCTTTACGTTCTTCTTTGCCCCTCACTTTCTTTATTTACTAGAAACGGCACCCCAAGGACACTAAAGGGGGAGGGGGGGGTGAAATGTAATAATTATTTTACGTCGTTTGTATCCCTATCGATAGCCACAGATTATGGATGATTGGACACTATGAGTTGATGAAGGACAACCGTTAACCCGTTTTTTTCTTTCAGTGTGTGTTCTTCTTCTTTCAGTGTGAGCGGAAATCATAACTTTGGAAAAACTGGGGGGGGGGTCAAGCCCTACCAGCTCCCTAGTTCCCCTGCCACTGTTTAGGTTAGAAAGGAGGCTTAACCCATGGGTGGTCGATCTTCATTGAAATTTTATAGTAGGTGCTAAAAGTTATCGGAAAAATACGTTACTTTTATCAAAAGACAAGAACTTGTTTTCCTATTGTCAAAATTGACTGATCTTAGGACTTGTAGAAGCATTTAATTACTTTGCCGCTACGCATGTGCTTCATTTCTGGCTTTTTGTCATAAATTTTATTTCATCTGCATTTTATTTTGTTAATATTGTACGTAGTCGTCGGAAGGTCCCCTTCCAGACACAGATAGTGGCTGTTACTCCATGGTACTTACTCCTACTATTTGCAAGCCGAATCAGCTCCACAGAATTTAACCTCGTATAACATGTCAACTGTCTTCCAAAAGTAATGTGCTGTCTTCTCCTGTCCCTGCTGCCCTCCACTATTCTATCAAGTGTTCGTTGTTCTAAGCCTTACTTTCTCACTAGATCCCCAAAGTAACTGAGCTGTCCCTGAGCGAAAGTGTACATAAGATGCCAGGAAATTTCCATTTTATTAAGATTGTCGTCATAGGTGGTTCTCTCTACGCAATTGTCAGTACATGGTGTAGAAACCACATCCTAGTAGCCTCAAATATTTCCTTCATGGTATTGCTGTCTATTCTTCACATCAGTAAAGAAGGATGCTCATTACCTAACATTTTGAAGCCTTAGGTTTGTAGCTGTACTTACATTTTTGGTTGTGAGTACTTTTAAGATTGACCTGGACGCTGCTTTTGACACTCCAAATTTCCTTGCCTTACCTTTCATCACTTCCAAGACTTTCCAAATACACAAATACACAAGTCTGTTATAAATTTTCCCCCTGTTTTACCCGAATTTAAAGCTTGCATATTGTAATCATTTCATTATTCATCAACCTCACATTATGTCTTTATATCTTAATATATGTCTTATATGAATTAAGCCCCTATTATTCTAAACAAATTTATATATACCACAATTAAATATGATAATTTCTCTTATCGCAGAAGGTTTTTAAGGTGTTTCTACGATAGTGTTAAGGATACGCGGAGGATTTGGATATGGGGAAGGACACCTAGAAACTTGTTATAACAAACTAGGAGGGCACTCGATCAAATCACGTTTAATAGCAAGAACTAGGATTTTTAACGACGGTCCTAGAAGTAAGTTATTTCAAAGACTATATACTAGTCAGTGAGAGAATACCAGTGCAGGAGGAAATGTTTTGTCTTCAAGCGTTTACCTACTGTCCCTGGCGGTTTGTAGCGTCCCATCGACCTAAAGTCGATTTTGATTATCCTACTCCAAAGAACATACACATAATATAATGTAAATTATCTTAATGGTAGAGATTAATTAATTTAAGACGTTGCAAGAAATGGAGAAATAAACAAATATATACTTTATCGAAGCCCCTAGTGTTTTACATATACTGCATTTTCTCGAAAATAAGCCGCGGCTTGTTCTTTTTTCCGGAATGAACTTTTTCGGCCTATTTTTGAATCGGCTTATTTTCGAGATGTTTTTGGAAAAGAGACTTGAAAAAACACGATAAGAATAATAACACTAAGTTTTTAAAACGTTCGTAAAATATTCCACTAACAGCAATTGTCAATTATGTAGTACAATGCCAATGTCCTCTTTTGAAGTCGTCAATTACAATTCCGTTACAGTTTTTCTCCCATACTCTCCCATACATATTCAATGTCAACGCAGACGCTGCATTTGGGCCCCTCTTTTCTTTTTAATTGTTCGTAGTCTACTTCATCTGGGCTTAACCTCATCAATTCAAGTGATGATTTACTGTTATACAAAGAACTTCCTTATTTCAGATAAGTTATTTCGTCAATATCGACATCTTTTACTTGGCAACATCTGCGTTGCAATGGCATCACTGCGTCTCGGCTTATTTTCGAGGTCGGCCTTTTTGGTGGTGTCTACTAAGATATCTCGGCCTATTCTCGAGTCTTCTTATTTTCGTAGGTCGGCCTATTTTCGAGGAATCACGGTATGTCTCTATTTTCTCGATATTTATACTTGCAACAACTAACCTAAAATATGAAAACTTTGGTCTCTTTCTGACAACTCTCGTTCGATAGGTCTGTCAAGTAATAATTTATTATCTTAAAGTCTTACAGTATTGTACATTTTACAGGTTACAATGCCATTACTTAACCAAATGAGGGGCATAAAGGGCTATGCCTCTCTGATACAATTTTCATCTTCCTATCAACACAAGTCCTATGGTGATTTGACTTTTGTTTTTAATCAGTACCGTAACAATGTCGTTTCCACTAAGCTAATCTTTAAACATCAATGTTCTCTTATATTATCACACAAGATCCTCAAGAACAATAATTTCCTACTTAATTATTTTCTTTTATTACCAACTAATTTCTCTTATACTTGCACAAACCTTTTAGATAAATGATGTAGATGACAATTCAATAACCGACATGGAGTCAAAGAGGAATAAACACAAGAAACAATGACGTACCCCATCCAATGAGAAGGAAAAAGACATGTTTCAGGACGCGCGATCTGGCCTCGAACACCTGCACTAACATGAGAATTATTTGTACTGCCTCGACAAACATCCAAGCAAATAAGGTCAGACTAAAGTAGTAGTTGCAGACTGCAATGAAAGTGCAAGGTCCCTGGAGGAGAAATATAAAAAATTTTGGAGAATTTTCAAGAACTTATCAAGGGGGAAAAAGTCCAAAAGCTAGTAAATTATAATGTAATATATTGTAAGGAAATTTGATATAATATAATGTGCAGTGCTATATAGCATGAAACTATATAACATATTAACTTAAAACCAAAGAAGAAGCTGTCCCTCTGTTCTCGTAACTGATCTTTTTATTGTTTACGGTATTACTGTAGGAGTATATGCGCATGCGCAATTATCATGTAGCATCAAGGAGGAGATTAGGGAAATAATAAAAAAATGGCTTTAGGCGTACAGACCTTTCATTACAGATATTTAAATATCATGTCTAATCATATTTGTATAATAGAAAGAGTATAAATATATTTAAACTATAAATACTTGACACGTAATATGAGATTGTGAAATTGTGATTCTTCCTAATTTTCTTTTTAGTTTATATTGCATAAAAGTATTTTAAAATATGATTTTGAGACGTGGTCACTCTTGAAAGAGGGAAATTTTGAAACCCTGTCTTGAAATCGAAGTCACACGAAACAGAAGATTTTTTTGACTTATCGTGCTATTTATCATGGTTTCAATAAATCGCGACGAGTAGTACTTAAGTTTACTTGCTTCTTTCTTTGTCAACAGAAAAGTTAATATTTTTTGTTATAAAAAATGTACAAAAACTGGTAATGAAATTGAAAATTCCCTCAAAATATAAATTTGCAAGTCTTTTTGGCATTTTCTTACTGAGGGACGGTTCTCTTTGATAGGAAAAGGGCTTCAGCTACAAATTTTGAGTCATTAATCAGTGATATAAATTGTGTATTTTTAACTTTCTTATGTTTTCCCAGAGATAAAAGTTATGATTCTGGTCTTTGTTAAAGATGTCGGTATACTTTTATCAAAATATTCCTTGCTGCAAAATTTTTCTTTTAACTCTGCCATTAAGTCATGGCACCGGCCATAAATAATGACGTCAAAGGATACCTTGATGATTCAAGATACTTTTGATTTCATTTTTTTCTGTTCTACTTTGTTAAAAATTACTTTTGGCAAAGGTTCATTTGCAAAGATAAATGATATTAATATAAATAATTTGAAGTAAGAGAAAGCACCGCGCAGAGAAAACGCATACAAAACCCGGTCTTACACACGTCATTAAACAGAGGTCGAAATTCGGCTAGAAATTGCTTTTCTTAATTTTTTCTGAAGTCAATAGAAAAGTCGTTAAAATTCGACAACAAGTTTACCTTTTCATATACAAGTCTCTTCTTTATATTAGGGTGTCCAATTAAAATGAGTCCATCGGAAAACAAATATGCTACCAGTAAGTTACGGTGAACGAAGAACTTTGTTGAATTCGGTAATCTAATTGTAAAAGAATAGTTTTGATAAATATGAGGCATAATAGTATCTAAAAGAAAATTATGAATAACTTCAATCGAGAGCTTGGTAAAATTGACCGTTTCTATAAATTTGATAGTCAACAGTAACGTGAGACTTAATTATAAGTTACAAACTTTCTGCTCTACTTTTTGCTTAAAGTACATTTACGCTATTACATTGAAAATTTAAAGAGTATCCAAAATGTATACAAAATAAAGGCATCGGATGTATGTCCTAGGGGTCATACATAAATGATGTCGTCCGGGAGGGGGAGGGGTATGAGTGACGTGGACGTGTCACGATGTTAGTGGGGGGAGGGGGAAATCATTCCCTTCTCGACGTCGTACCTTCTTGTCAATTAAACATACACTTGTGTGTAACAAAGGTGACCGCGGCGTTGGTGACCGCCGTGTTGGCCGACGAAGTGGGCGCTCACATGTTTTCTTTCTAAATTGCAAAATGACGTTCTTTTAAAGGAAAACTCGAGAGGCATTAATCTTTATAATTAAGCGCAAGGGTGCGTTTTCTTTCACCCGTCAGGAAATTGGATGATCTCCAGAATGTAAATGGCTGCAAGTTTAATCCAGCAATTTGGACACGATGAGTGCAAGTGTATTTCTGCACGCGTTATGCGTAGGTGTTGGGGGTGGTAAGGGGATGTCTGAGAGCTAAATTACGTCGCTGGGGGTATTACTAAAACGACGCTGTTCGATAAAGGGGGAGGGGGTCAAATAAGGCAAAAATTTGGACGACGGCATTTATGTATGACCCCCTGTGGCAGGAACAAAAGAAAAAAGTCCCCTGTGCCTCCGAATTAGATATTGAACGTTTCGTGTTTTTATACAAGTTTACATAACTCATCTATTTGCTTAATGCTGACATGGCCTATTTTTTAACTTGCGGACTTCCAGTTACAAACTTTGTCTTCATATCTATTTTTATCAGGGCAACAGTTCTAAAATTTTTATCACTTTAAGATTGTATGTACTAAATGTTGTTATAGGTGGAGGCAGATTCCTACAGTAAACAAGTAGAACTTTGCGGCAAAAGAAAAGAATGACCAATAAATACTTTGTTAAGTGCATTGTTTGGTACAAATATGTCACCAAATTTAAAGAATTATCCCCCTCCCCTTTCGTATTGCGATCCTCGCTTATAGAAATTTTATCACGTTTCCACTATCCCCTCTATCAATTGGGCACTGATTTGTAAGGACAATCTAAGCTTCAATGTAGACTGATTCAACTACAGTGTATTGCCAAAGTCCTCATTTTAATTACCATAGTTTATACATCCTGATGCCATGTCTTGATGCATTATTTCAATACATTCCTTATTTTACGTGTTAATTGCTGTTTCTTGCATTGCCGTGCTTCCAAATTTCAAATAAAAATAGTCTTACCTTAATGATATCAGCACAACGAATGAAACAACGGCGAAAGCAAATGATACTCCTCTTGTAATGTATTCCATCTGCAACTGTATTTTGATATGTTTAACATGCCAAGCAGTAAGACCATTTGGTTGACCTGGTCTAACCTGATAAGGAATAAAAAAATATTGCAGTTTAAAGCTCCAACAAATTAATCTTTTCAGTAAATTTCATAAAAATACCATGATTATACTGCCATGATTTCTATTTACTAATTATGTAGAACTCACAGAAATACATATATACATATTTTTATAAGCAACTCGATTTTAAGAGTCAGGGCTAAGGCTGCTAACGATATAATACACTCTTAGGGGTAGAGTTGCTTGACAGATTGCTAAAGTTTTCTTTGTGACACCGAATCATGAAATCAATGAAAAATCTCACACACGTCCACAAAATTGCCAAAACTAAAGTAATAGGGTACCCTTAGGTATTGAAACATATTATTGGTAGTGCAAAACTTGAAGATACTATTTAGCAGGCAAATCATTTTCGGCAAAAAGCTTTTCGCCGATTCTCATCAGTTGATTTACATCGGTAACGATTACAATAATTAGCATTTACTTATACGGG
>JAAAKM020002367.1:0-13509 GCA_010016025.2 Alatinidae sp. Z8VKAUB7J3 | reverse complement strand
CAAATTGGAAATATAAAGCAAGGATAAATCATTACAACATTGCCAAAATCAATATTTCTGAAGAAAATTTCATTACGCAAGAAATAAGAACATGAAAAATGATTACTGAACGTTGAAGATAATTTAATTTTAAAGATAGGACCCTTCCTCATACTCCTTCAGCAACATTTTTGCAAAACACGGCACTCTGCAACCACATCTTGGGCGTTAACACCCTCCACCACAAATTTTTGCTCCACAACAGGAATGGTTAGTGTCCATTCGTACAATGGAGCCAACAGTGTTGAATCGAGAAACCCATCGTACCAGGAAGGAAGGAGATTTTCCATTGTATAATGGTCAAATGTTGCTCTTGGAGCACTTACAAATCATATCATTGATAACCGGATAAGGTTCAAGGGGCTTTTTTTTATTTTTCCCGAAAATGAAACCGAATCCAGCAAAGTGTCTGAGGTGGCTCAAGGCATATGGACAACCGCATAATCCATTTTCAGTTGAATGTAACTAAGATTGACAAAAACAACTTTGTTTACTTGAAGGCTGACCTGTATTTCATCATTATTTCGCTTTTCATTTCAGTTACAGAAAATTCGATGGGGTTGTGATTCATCACACAATATAATCTGATTAATGCCTTAAGAATGATCCTTAAGCATTTGTATCAGTAAAGGGCAAGGGTGTGAAGGTGGTTTTCATAAACGTTTGTGGTGAATATGTACAGAGACAACGCATGCCTGCAGAGAGGATTTTCTGGGAATCTTAAGAAATGGTACAGGGAGCAATTTGGGGCAAGAAATCAGCTTTTGGGGGTAATTCCCCCCTTACCCCTCCCTGGCTCCGTGCCTGGTTCCAAGACACAGCTTTTAGCTATTATTCCAATCATTATTTAAGTGCTATCTCTTTGTTTGTGCAGGATTGACTCTAACTACCTCAGTTTGTACTTGTGGCGAAACCTTATATGTTTCTGTCAGAGAGACGTTGTTGCAGGTCTCCTGTTCCTAAGGTGGCCCCGGTGTATAGCAGGCCAAATTAGTCTTAGACAAGAACCTTCCAGAATATGGCAATAGCTACCTTTGTAGTCTATAATCATTTAGTACCAAGTAGAGGTGTATGTTCCATTGTAACAAATGAATTTAGAAACTAACTTAGGCTAGTTTTAAAAAGAGAGGCTTATTAACTTGCAGTGTCACAGAAAGTTTAGATTTGACATACAGTATTTAAAAGCCAAAGCATTTTTGAAGAAAGAGTGTATTAGTATTTGCATTTTATCAACTTTTATGCTTAACATTTTAATGTTGGAAAAGATTACATGGGTAGATAGACGGCAAGACGAGTCACGGGGGAAAAAATTATAAGATAGAAGTTAGAGAGCCGGCGGTTAAAAGAAGCAATCAATGCGTTTAGGGGTTCTAAATAATATTTCTCTTCCTAGTACTAGCAATATTTTTTACAAAACAGCTAAAACACTTCATGATTTCTTGGTGTTACAACCTTGAGTAGTAAGAAGTAGTCAGATAAGATCGAATGATATTCCAATGCCATTTGGAATATTTAAAGTGTTGGATTTTTATCTCCAGTTCATTCAACTTTAAGCAAGTGACTTCGACGATATTAGTTTTGCCAATCTTTCTGTATTGCAAGTCAAAAGCTCGTGAAAACTCTATCTTCAAAAACGATGACAGTGTTAGAGATAAAAAACATGAAACAGCTGAGAATTTTACACATAGAAACAAATGTACTCAAAATGTATCTATTTGTGGAGATGAAAGCCTCCCAAATTGCGCATTCTCTCACTTCAAATGTGTCGGGTAAGGCAAGAAAAATTAATATATTTTTCAAAGTTAGTTTTGTTTTACTATTCGTCTATTCAATTTGCAGTAAGATTTCACCAACCTACCGTAAGAAAGACCGTAACTTACTATGCAAGCTTTGCAAAGAGTTCCCGAAGGTCTTGTAGACAATGTATGCTCCAGTATTCATTAATTTAATATCTTCTGTTAAATTTTAACCCAAAGACCTATGCCGGCGAGAATACAACTCCTTACAGGTTGAAAAAAAGCTATGAAGGTACGTGGACAGTGATTATACTGAATGGGAATCATTGGCAAGGCATGTAAATTGTTAAACACATATGGACCATATTGCGTCGTCCTTCGCGATTGTTAAAAATAAATCTGTAATCCATTGTCAGTCAATAAAATGTACAGGTTCCCTTTAGGACCCTTTAAAACTTCCTACAGTATATAGAGCATCATTTCTTATATTATGCAATAATTAGGTTAAAGGTGAAAAGAAAATTTAATATATACTTCAATATAGTATGCGAAGTCTTGGCAAGGCGGATTAAGGGCAGAGCCCAAGGTGCTCGGGCCTGGTCCATCCATCGAGAGGGGGCCTCCTACCAGTAAAAAGTTTGTAGTTTGAACTCCTCTGTCAAGACTGGTCTGAGAAAGGAAACATTGTTATCCGCAGACAACAAGCAGGAGCGATTAATTACAGTTTCGATCTTCGAAATTGAACACGAAAATACAGAGCAGAAAGTTGTTTGCCTGTTACTGATCAATGTAGCGCTTCTCTCAAACAACTCTGCAAGCATTCAAAGATTTGTCTAGCCAATTTAGCTGTTTGTCATTTGGAAGAGCTGTCTTTATGCGAGATTCGGGCCGTAGTGCAGTAACATGAGACGTCTTATCCAGATGACTTGGATATTACATTTGTTGATGAATTGTGTCAGTTTCTAACATTTTCCAGAGATGAGGAGCCAAAGTGTATTACCGCTCATTCTTTCCACCACAGATTTATCATAGATAAGGGTGTGCACACACTTTCCCAAACTATTAGATAGCTCTACGGATATACCTAATTCTGCTGGTATCAAACTGCAGCGGCGAGTTTAAAACTTAAATTAATTGAGAGTGGATTACAAATATCCACGAAGCAGAAACGACTTGTAAATTTGCCGATCATGACCATCGAGTCAGATGTAGTGCGTGAGTTGCACTTCAGTGACAACATCAACGACTTGGCTGCACGAACATTACAAAACATATTTGGATTCTAATGGTTATAACTCATACCATTCTCTGAAATTAAGCATTTTTACTTGTTATTTACAAGATAAATTTTACGGAAAATTAAGAAATCGTAACTGAATGACTCTCTTGGGTTCATTTCATTTCCTGCTTATGGATTGCATGATATAGAATTGGACGAATTACCACCGTTCAGTATTCTCTACCTAAATTTCCTGATAAATATATAGGTTGTTATTATATGGTGTGTGCAGTAGAAGGGGTTTGAAAGAGGACCCTTCTCTTTTAAATGGGCTCGAGGCCTCACACTGGCTTAATCTGGCCCTGCATCTTGGTAAGCTGAATTCGAAAGAGATGTAAATTGTGTATCCACGAGATGGAGATTTTGGAGGCGTTATCGCGGAGTATACTGTTTCTACAGTTTCTTTAAACATTAGAACCCTTTCACCAAGAACTGTTGCGACCAGAGATTAATAAGAACGAGAAGTGGAAAAGCCGGGAACTAAGAATTAAGTTGTAGCCGAGTTCTCGGTCTCGAGATGCCTAATGCCTACCTGACAGTATGAAAGGTGTCTGTTGTGTTATTCGTAGGAATTATGTCAAATGGAACTCACTGGCTGAGGATGTTTGAAAAAACGAAATCGACTTAACAATTTAGCAGTGTGTCATGTTTTCTCCATTGTTTTCTGGATTGTTCGTACCTTGCCAAAGGATTTTCAAAATACTTTTGGGAACTTTACATCAGAATTTTTGGGCTATACTGGGTAGCCAACACGATTATAGGCTGTTATGATGTTCTCAAACACGTCGGGTAACTATCAGTAGGATGTTTATCTTAAATTTTAATTCGAAGTGTTTGGGCTTGTAGACCACAGAAATGTCGAATTACAGTATATCGCTTTCCGCCAAATTGCAATGGACATAACATAACTTTACAAATAGGACTGGTATATCAAAGCTAATAAAAGTAAACAAGGAAATGGTTAGGTATAAAACCAATACATTTTTAATAAAGCAAGAAAATGGCACATGGAGCTCTTACATTACACTTGTATATTTGTTTTAGAGAAGCTTTGAATGACGACTGTAGGGGGCCTACTGTTAAATGCCAATGTTTATTGAGGGCTTTTTGTCACGCGCTAATTATTGCAGTCAGCATTCAGTAACTAAGCCCTTACTTTTCAGTTCGATTCATGACTACTAAAGGTGATTTAAGTTGCTAAAAATGGTAAATGATGCATGGAGAACATTAATGGTTACTACAAGGAACGGGAAGCAATCGCCATAGTTATCTGTGTTGCTGTGTGATAAAGTGCCTGGTTCCAAGGCTCAGCTTTTAGCTATTATTCCAATCATTATTTAAGTGCTATCTCTTTGTTCTTGCAGGAGCAACCATAGGAACAGGAGTAACTACCTCAGTTTGTACTTGCGGCGAAACTTTCATGTTTCTGTCAGAGAGACGTTGTTGCAGGTCTCCTGTTCCTATGGTTGCCCCGGTGTATAGCAGGTCAAATTAGTCTTAGACAAGAACCTTCCAGAATATGGCAATATTATAGACTGAAGACGAATTGCATGGGCTGTCGCCATTGCGATCTTGCTGAATAGGTTCTATATAGGTAGAAATTATCGAAGTTTGGACATGAGTAGGAAAATACGTAACCTGGTTTTTGAAATAGGATATTCTAAGATAAATGGAGGGTGAAATATTTATTTGTTCATAAAAAGAAGAGTCAAATGTACTTTGTTCGTGAAGAGACAATAGCAGTTACAAAATAAGATAAAGGAACAGTATGGTAGTAAACAAGAAAGCAAGTACCGTAGTTTGAAACAAAAGAGAATCAATTTAACATTTTTAATGCAGTTATACAAGAATATCTTTTTTTCATAGTTTTCAGTAAATGAGAGAATAGTAGCAGGCACGTTGCTGGTGGGCAAATTGCTGCGCGCATTAAACCGTTTACCGAGAATGAATCTGTTGAAGACGTTATGGCCAGCTCACTAGAAATACTATGAGATTACTCTCTTGTAAATACTGCGAGCAACATCAACTCTCAATTGGAAAACATTGGTAACATGTGTCTGGTTTTCTATTGGCAGTAATTCCATATTCCAAAAGAATATTTCAAAAGCAAAAGCAACTAAAACTGCGACTAGCACATTTTGAGCAGGCTCCAAAAATTTGTGTCTCCACATTGTCAAAAATATCAGCTCTCTTGTAAAGAGTTAACTCTGACTTGAAGGATGCAGGGATTGATAATTTTTATGATTCCTTGAAACCTGTAACTTGAATCTGTAATATCATGAAATAAGGTTTTTGATTAAAAATAATTGATCTCCGTTTAAATAGTATTGAAGGTCGTCTTCTGGGACTATCTCACTTGCCACAGCAACCAATCTCTTGGGTACAGAGTTACGCAAAAATAAAGTAAGATATGTGCCACAAAAAGACTTGATGAAATAATGGAGTCATCACTGTAGAGTTGAGGTAACAAATTTTTGACCCGCGAACTCTCTTTCAGCTTTTAATCCTACCTTAAATAGCATGATCATATCGTCTGACATTAGATCCTGCCATAATAAATTTTAGTAAGTGAGCCACCACGCTATGCGAACCACTTTCGTTTGTTTCCGAAGGTGGCCCGCTTACCGAGCAACCTTTGTAGTCTATAATCCTTTAGTACCAAGTAAAGGTGTATGTAACATTGTAACAAATGAATTTAGAAACTAACTTAGGCTAGTTTTAAAAAGAGAGGCTTATTAACTTGCAGTGTCACAGAAAGTTTAGATTTGACATACAGTATTTAAAAGCCAAAGCATTTTTGAAGAAAGAGTGTATTAGTATTTGCATTTTATCAACTTTTATGCTTAACATTTTAATGTTGGAAAAGATTACATGGGTAGATAGACGGCAAGACGAGTCACGGGGGAAAAAATTATAAGATAGAAGTTAGAGAGCCGGCGGTTAAAAGAAGCAATCAATGCGTTTAGGGGTTCTAAATAATATTTCTCTTCCTAGTACTAGCAATATTTTTTACAAAACAGCTAAAACACTTCATGATTTCTTGGTGTTACAACCTTGAGTAGTAAGAAGTAGTCAGATAAGATCGAATGATATTCCAATGCCATTTGGAATATTTAAAGTGTTGGATTTTTATCTCCAGTTCATTCAACTTTAAGCAAGTGACTTCGACGATATTAGTTTTGCCAATCTTTCTGTATTGCAAGTCAAAAGCTCGTGAAAACTCTATCTTCAAAAACGATGACAGTGTTAGAGATAAAAAACATGAAACAGCTGAGAATTTTACACATAGAAACAAATGTACTCAAAATGTATCTATTTGTGGAGATGAAAGCCTCCCAAATTGCGCATTCTCTCACTTCAAATGTGTCGGGTAAGGCAAGAAAAATTAATATATTTTTCAAAGTTAGTTTTGTTTTACTATTCGTCTATTCAATTTGCAGTAAGATTTCACCAACCTACCGTAAGAAAGACCGTAACTTACTATGCAAGCTTTGCAAAGAGTTCCCGAAGGTCTTGTAGACAATGTATGCTCCAGTATTCATTAATTTAATATCTTCTGTTAAATTTTAACCCAAAGACCTATGCCGGCGAGAATACAACTCCTTACAGGTTGAAAAAAAGCTATGAAGGTACGTGGACAGTGATTATACTGAATGGGAATCATTGGCAAGGCATGTAAATTGTTAAACACATATGGACCATATTGCGTCGTCCTTCGCGATTGTTAAAAATAAATCTGTAATCCATTGTCAGTCAATAAAATGTACAGGTTCCCTTTAGGACCCTTTAAAACTTCCTACAGTATATAGAGCATCATTTCTTATATTATGCAATAATTAGGTTAAAGGTGAAAAGAAAATTTAATATATACTTCAATATAGTATGCGAAGTCTTGGCAAGGCGGATTAAGGGCAGAGCCCAAGGTGCTCGGGCCTGGTCCATCCATCGAGAGGGGGCCTCCTACCAGTAAAAAGTTTGTAGTTTGAACTCCTCTGTCAAGACTGGTCTGAGAAAGGAAACATTGTTATCCGCAGACAACAAGCAGGAGCGATTAATTACAGTTTCGATCTTCGAAATTGAACACGAAAATACAGAGCAGAAAGTTGTTTGCCTGTTACTGATCAATGTAGCGCTTCTCTCAAACAACTCTGCAAGCATTCAAAGATTTGTCTAGCCAATTTAGCTGTTTGTCATTTGGAAGAGCTGTCTTTATGCGAGATTCGGGCCGTAGTGCAGTAACATGAGACGTCTTATCCAGATGACTTGGATATTACATTTGTTGATGAATTGTGTCAGTTTCTAACATTTTCCAGAGATGAGGAGCCAAAGTGTATTACCGCTCATTCTTTCCACCACAGATTTATCATAGATAAGGGTGTGCACACACTTTCCCAAACTATTAGATAGCTCTACGGATATACCTAATTCTGCTGGTATCAAACTGCAGCGGCGAGTTTAAAACTTAAATTAATTGAGAGTGGATTACAAATATCCACGAAGCAGAAACGACTTGTAAATTTGCCGATCATGACCATCGAGTCAGATGTAGTGCGTGAGTTGCACTTCAGTGACAACATCAACGACTTGGCTGCACGAACATTACAAAACATATTTGGATTCTAATGGTTATAACTCATACCATTCTCTGAAATTAAGCATTTTTACTTGTTATTTACAAGATAAATTTTACGGAAAATTAAGAAATCGTAACTGAATGACTCTCTTGGGTTCATTTCATTTCCTGCTTATGGATTGCATGATATAGAATTGGACGAATTACCACCGTTCAGTATTCTCTACCTAAATTTCCTGATAAATATATAGGTTGTTATTATATGGTGTGTGCAGTAGAAGGGGTTTGAAAGAGGACCCTTCTCTTTTAAATGGGCTCGAGGCCTCACACTGGCTTAATCTGGCCCTGCATCTTGGTAAGCTGAATTCGAAAGAGATGTAAATTGTGTATCCACGAGATGGAGATTTTGGAGGCGTTATCGCGGAGTATACTGTTTCTACAGTTTCTTTAAACATTAGAACCCTTTCACCAAGAACTGTTGCGACCAGAGATTAATAAGAACGAGAAGTGGAAAAGCCGGGAACTAAGAATTAAGTTGTAGCCGAGTTCTCGGTCTCGAGATGCCTAATGCCTACCTGACAGTATGAAAGGTGTCTGTTGTGTTATTCGTAGGAATTATGTCAAATGGAACTCACTGGCTGAGGATGTTTGAAAAAACGAAATCGACTTAACAATTTAGCAGTGTGTCATGTTTTCTCCATTGTTTTCTGGATTGTTCGTACCTTGCCAAAGGATTTTCAAAATACTTTTGGGAACTTTACATCAGAATTTTTGGGCTATACTGGGTAGCCAACACGATTATAGGCTGTTATGATGTTCTCAAACACGTCGGGTAACTATCAGTAGGATGTTTATCTTAAATTTTAATTCGAAGTGTTTGGGCTTGTAGACCACAGAAATGTCGAATTACAGTATATCGCTTTCCGCCAAATTGCAATGGACATAACATAACTTTACAAATAGGACTGGTATATCAAAGCTAATAAAAGTAAACAAGGAAATGGTTAGGTATAAAACCAATACATTTTTAATAAAGCAAGAAAATGGCACATGGAGCTCTTACATTACACTTGTATATTTGTTTTAGAGAAGCTTTGAATGACGACTGTAGGGGGCCTACTGTTAAATGCCAATGTTTATTGAGGGCTTTTTGTCACGCGCTAATTATTGCAGTCAGCATTCAGTAACTAAGCCCTTACTTTTCAGTTCGATTCATGACTACTAAAGGTGATTTAAGTTGCTAAAAATGGTAAATGATGCATGGAGAACATTAATGGTTACTACAAGGAACGGGAAGCAATCGCCATAGTTATCTGTGTTGCTGTGTGATAATAATTTGAGCTCTGGATCGTTACTTAATTGACGGTTGCTCAAATCTTACTTGAGTTTTATTGAGTTATGAGACTTCTTGTAAAAAGGCAGCTGTACCCAATACCTATTCTTAGCCATGATTAACACTCCACAAGAATTGCTTACTTACAAATACCTACACGTTTGCTGTTTTTATTTGGCGCAGGCATGAAGGAAACACAAACCAGAATAATTCTCAAATGCGCTATTTCCCGATATACACACATTATCTGAAATGTTTTCCCAAAACTAAAACATGCGCATAAAAATTTTAAAGAGTTGTCAAGACAGTGGAGCCCACTATGTTCTAGCCTTAAAAATAAAAGTTGAAACGATGAAGAAGAAACTAAACCATACTGTTTGCGAAAAATAATAGGCCAGAATAACATGGAGCTACGTTTTCCAATATTGTGCAGATCTTGTTCCGCAAAATCTATTTTCTGTCTCATCTTATAAAGCACCATTGTTCTGAATTCTGCAAACAAAGAACACCTTTTAATAATCTATGGTAAAGCCTCTAATTAACATCCAAGTTCTTTTAAACGTCCTCTTTTTATCCTCCTCTCCCCCTATAATTAACGCCCTCCTTTGACTGGCTTCTTGGGATACAAAGGGCGTTTATTGAAAATGGCAAACTTTCTGTTAAGAAAGAGGAAATACACAACTCGATGAAAAACTTAGTAAGAATCCTTTGTTTATATTTACAGCAACACAAACAAATAAAGTACGAGAATCTTATGTAAACATCCTCTTCGCGTAATTTAATTCTTAAGAGCAGTAAACTTTAAAAGGTTGAAATCTTTATTAACACGTGCCCCTTGTTAATCATCCCCTGCTAATTATCATCCCTATTTGGCTACCTAAAAGTTAATTGACCCTCCCCCTCCCCCACGGGCGGTTATTAGATGTATCACTGTAATCAGTTTTTAAGCATTAAATTTCATGACTGCAACTTAGAAACCCACAAAATCAAACGATCCTCTCCCCAAGACCATTGAGGATGATTCTTCATTTTGCTTACGGCTAGTTGACAAACTTCCCGAAATTTTCTGCGGCAATTGAATGTTTAGCACCGGATACTCCGAACAGTCGGACAATGCCATACCATGGTATTTTGTGTCAATGTTAAACAGGTTTACTGCTTGAAGAGTATTTTTATAAACTCTGATTGTCAGGTGATTGATTACAAACAGTAGAATGAGGGTCTAGACTGTTTGTCAATGAAACGCTTGAAGATTGCTTTCAAACTATCCTAAAACGCATACACGCGTGACAAAAAACGCTGAGTTAAAATTGGTCTTTACTCAAACATTACTGAAGCATGATAAAAGTTGGTAGTTCACATTAAAAATTCAAAGTGAGCGTCGTTGCAACTTCAATGTTTATAAATAGAGCGCTAGTTCTCTCATGGAGTAGCTCCTCTTTCATTAAAATCAATTATTACTTTCGTTAAATGCAGTTTTAGGCAAATATCATATAGGCATTTGTTAATCAAATGTACTTGAATAGATTCTCCCACTTCCTCTCACTTTTTTTTCTTTCCAGACTTACGTCTCTTAGTCCCATGTAGACTACCTATAGCACTGGTCATCAGCATATGATTGCTCAAAACCTACCTTGCAACTTTATTCCTACCCCGGTTTGAAAGTTCTCAGATTGTCCCTAGATCCGTGCTTGGATTCCAAACCATTTAAGTGGATATTCTTACAATAAAAGACAAAGATTTAATTTGGATATTATCCCAATTTGAACTTTTTGCATTTTAGAAAATTCTGCTAAAATTCTGTGGACATCAAATGCAAATTTAGTTAAATTAATTAGTTAGTTAAACACAAAATTAGTAATCAAAATTGAAGTTTGACCTCAATCTGACTGGTTTCCAATTGGATTCTAGGTTAAATTTTCAGTGGGTTTTGATTGGAATCTGAGTGGATTTTTGGTATAGATGACGATCGGAAAGGGACGTAGAGGACATGTCCCCTCTACTTTTTTGAAAAGGAGGGGCACGCTATCTTTTGCCCGCACTTTGTCGGCGCTCCTTTAAAGTTGGACCACAATAACAAAAGTTGGAATTTGTTGACCTCTATTTAACATGATGAATGTTTGCTCTTAGAATCACAGTGCATTCACTATATATTTGTAAACTATGTCTCACAGTACATAGTGCCTGTAAGTCCTACTGGGTACATGTTATTACTATTGCTTCAATTATTTACTTTCATTATTGCCACTAAGGAAGATAATACTGTAACGGAAGTCTTGAATTTCGTTTGCATGTGTCACAGGATACAAGGAATGCCAAAACTGAACTGACACGCTATGACGTCACCACATACCCCAGGTTCTGTAATCTGTCACGCCAGCCCATCCCCATGTTTTCAACACTGATCGACGCTCATTATTGCAGTGAAATGCGTTCAGATAGTGAAGATACATTAAATCAAATTCGATTTATCTTTGAATATGATTGAGTATATAACAGGCTTTCTCTGGTCAACTTTAGAAAGGGCACATTTTGGCATTTTGATGCTTAAGTTAGCACTAGTAGTGGGACCTTAAACTTTGACACTCCTTTCTCAGTCTGTTGCTTATAGATCGTTGAGGAATATTCCTTTCAAGACCTCAGCTCGGATGTCAATAAAATCATATTCAGTATATCATCAAGTTTCTTTGATGACGCTCAGTTGTATAATTGTACTCAATTTAGCTCTAGAACTTCGTGAGAAAATAATAATTCCATCTTTGAAACTGCACCGCAATACGGGGCAGGTGCCACTAAGTCTCCAGATGATGCAGAAGGCATTTTTTTCATTAGAAAGCAGCAATATTTGTGAGGAAATGACGGATTAGGTTTGCGAGGAAGCAAAGTAATCTTTTAAAATTAGTGTCAATTTTAGTGAACGTCGATGACTTGCAACTAAGGGACCCTACTCCATTAAGAATTGGTCTATGAAATGTCACAACATATGCAATCTAACAGCAATTTGTAGCGGAGTAGTAACCGCGAGGTCTATAAGCGACTCCTAACTAAGTGTGTTGCAAGATTTTTTAATATAGGTCTTCACTACGTCGCCCTTTCAAAAATACAACAAGAATTACTTTGAATGCATCAAAAAGCTTTGCACTACGTACTCACATTTTTCATACATTAGACTTATTCATATATTTTTTCTAATTTAATTCAGAACTTTAGCAATCATTTATTTCTTCGTCATCAACTTCCAAGAGTTCAACGGCAATTTACAAATTCCTTAAAAAATGCTTCTCTCTCGTCTATTACAAGGCCTCTCCTCCTTATGTCTCCTAACCCCTTGGTCATTTTTAGCGTTTAGTTCTTTATGGAAGAAAAGTACTGCCATTAAGTTTCTTTTAAAGGTGAGATGAATGTATGGAGTAAATCTTTGAATTAGCTGCCCTTGAACACTCATTTAGACAAGTTTATTGTAATCAAACAGAGATCTAAGTCTTCATTCTCCTGCTTGTATGGGTTATTTGAAGAACAAACCTTTTACTGTTGAGAGAGTGATGAGATAGGTAACCGAGTTAGGGCTTGCTTACAAAGAGAAATGCTAGGCTGCCTTTGACGGATAGTAATAGACTTTGTCTAGGTGTTTCCTTACGCTTGTTTACTTTTCGATTTAGGGAAGTATCAAGTAAATTTGACATTACGGCAATTGTAAATTCTTGCAACATTTTGTCAAAATCAGCTAAGGCCATTTGACGTGTATAGCGCAGTATTGAATGATGCAAAGTTAATCGCTTACGTTTTAGTAAAGTGCATAACCTGCGGATCATCTTAAAACGTTAGTCCGCTGGCCGCATCTAGACAACGAAGCCTTTTTGTGCGGCCCAGTTAACATTTATAAAATCCTGTGTACTGTTGCTTAATTTTAAAGCCCCTACTATGCTTTCGGAATCTAATTCTCTTTAGCCTTAATATCTTACGAGCTGGAAACATTCTGAGGTAAGAACGTGCTCATAACCAGCGATGAAAATAGTCGATACGACAGTCCACGCGGCAGTCCTCTAGTCATTCCACTACGATAAACAACTTTTTGTATTTTTAATGTACTATAGTTATATGTTCTTTTACTAGATGAAATCTAGCAATTGTTTGTTAAGCTATTAGTAAAAGTGAGGACTATCCTGAGTTTTCTGCTTCAAGTCAAAATGAGATAACTTTATTCTGCTCTAGTTAACAGCTCTTTTTCATTTACAAATTTTCCTGTCATCACTAGAAACTCCTTTAACTTAGGTGTCTTAGCATAAACATTTATTATTACTTTGTTTAGCATTCACAGGTTAAATTTGGGAACCAAAGTAACTTTCTTAGAGCAACTCTCAACTAATAATGGTATATATTGTGTTTTTCTTTGAAGTCACGTAGTGACTTATTATCGTGTTGTTGTTAGCTGTGAAAACCGGTAATGTTCCGCTGTTATTGAAGTAGAGATATATGAATCACCTTTATTGCAGGCGATTTACGTCTGAACCTCGTTCTGAAACGGGAACTTGAGTAGTGGAACGGAAGG
>JAAAKM020002366.1:0-13512 GCA_010016025.2 Alatinidae sp. Z8VKAUB7J3 | reverse complement strand
AACCTAAGGAGGGGGGAACTTTAAAGGCGCTGATTTCAACAGTTCAACGGTCAACAGGATGAATTGCAGGCATCTTCCTCTGCCGTTCCCCCCTCAGTCGCCCACATCTTCATCCTAAAACCCACCAAAACTACCCAATCAGCTTGTCTCTAGTCGGAATGACATGGAAAATCATCGTGAGGGGGCGTGGACTAGTGAGAAAATAACAACTTTGTCAACAAGATAAAACAACTACTGCCAAATCAAATTAATCCTAGTTAATAAACTTGCATTTATCAAAGCAAAGACGGATGAAATAGCTCACGTAGACATTCCCGTCTTCTTCGCTGACTTCGGGCATGACTTTCAACCATTTCCATAGAGTTACTCTTCCTGGAGATATCTATGCTTCTAAGCACAAAATTGGATACGCTTTCTTATTTTCAAGGTTCGTTAGCGTGATATTGTGATAATATTTTATATGCTGATCTTTTGCGTAGAATGAATCAAACCAAGACATTTAAACGAGCAGGCGAAAAAGAGCTCTCCTTACCCTTTTGAAAATGAGTTTGGGCTCTTTGTCACTTAGTGCTTTCAGATTTTTCAATTCACAGCCAGAGGCAAAAAGCATCCATTTTTTGTCAATTCCATCAATCTGTCGAAACAATAATCAAGAAAAATAATTATAAAATGACTTCTAGCTAGGAAGGAATCCTACGTCATCGTAGCAGAGAAATTGAGGTAGTCTACAAAGTGTGCCAGAGGAAAGCTCCAAAGCCTAAGCAATAACATACGAAGTCCTGAATGGTCAAAACTTAACAGAAGGCCAATAAGAGGGTGGAAAGAAGAGTAGTAATCTAAAAGTTTGTACTTGCATCTAAAATAAACCATTTTATCATAGGACTATCACGAGATGCCTCAAACGAGTCACATTGTTTAACATACGTTGGAAATGTTTTCTCGGTTCTAATGATTTCAGTGGGGTCGGTAGTGTTTTAACTCTATATAGGTAATGAGTTAATTAGTAATGAAGTTCGACAGAATCATGGAAAAGAGAGAATTTGAAATGTCAACTTAGAAAAGATACTAGAGAAATAGAAACTATGTCACTACCTTAACTAACTTTCAATGGGCTTTGGACAGATAGATGGGCAGGATGGCAGTTCTTCCTTGGTCAAGTCACATGGCGCAGAGAGGCTGATCGAATTGTGTTGAGTTGGATGTTGATGTCCACAGGGGGGTGATCGGAAGCTAAAGTGACGACTGAAATAAATTATGTTACTATCGGAAGTCATCTAGCTCAGTTGGTAGAGCACACGCCGAGATAGAATAGGTCAGGGGTTCGAGCCCCGATGGTGACACATTTTCCATTTCTCTAGTTTCATAAGTTAGCAAAATGATAAGAGGAAGCCCTAAACTGGAGTATACGTTTTGAGTTTGGTGTTGACGAAGCCAGGCGCATTGACGAGACCCCTCTTAATCTTCCATTTTGGTACTCATAGATGCATTAGATATGTTAATTGTAGAGATGTAGTTACTGTAAGTGGTTTGAAGTCCTCAGATTTATCTTTTACAAATTATAGGAGAGAACAAACGCCTTATAAGTGGTTACTCATGCAACTTCTCATATGCAACTTTGATGATCTGCAACTTCCTGAAACTTGTTGCCTAAGCAAGATGGAAAGGAAAATTTTCATCCAAATTACTTGTGTAAATGAATATGCAACTTGTTACAACTTTAATGTTGCGACCAACGCAACTAGTGACAAATTTAGAATCAAGATTATATTTTAAGGTGAAGTTACGAAAGGTAGCATTCCACTGACCAATGAAAATATAGTGAAGTATAGCATGATTTTGAAACAATCAGTTCGTCATGTGTTCAGTGTTAAAAACCTGGAAAACAAATTGGCTCTGGGCACATAAAAACGATAAAGTACGAATGGACGTCCAAGTCGGAAAGCACCTGATTGAGAATTATACAAGATAGCTGTATCTTTCTCATGGATCTTGGCCTATTGAGTTTCTAGATAAAGAAACATTTTTATCTTTTGAGTGCTTTATGTTTAATGGGATTAGAAATGCAAAACTATCTTTTATGCATTCCATTTTACTCCCCGCAACAATTTAGCCACTTAGTATAGGACGACAACATGAGCAAGATCAGTCTTTCTAAGTAGAGTCTCATGAGTTTTTGTAGGTACCAAATAGAACCAGGGGATGAGACTGTTCGTACTGCTATATGAAACTTACGGGACAATTTTACTAAATAGCCGTACAGGATGTTAGATATAGTTCTAAGTAGTAATAGAGGGTGGACTTTACCAAACTGAGTAAGATAGTTCTTTCTCAAGGGGAAAATGTTTCAAACCGATATTTCCCAAATCATTGGAAAGTTCTACTTATGTAATATGTCCGAAAAGACAAAGACTGTAATTTTTCTTGTAACCTCTTTATTTAGGTATATTTGATTGAAAATTACTTAGGAACTGTGAGAGAGACCAAAGTTCCTCCAACATTTTTGAAGACTGAATCTACGTATACTTTTGTTGGAGTTTTTCTAATCAGCACCACTCGCCAATTTATATATGGTGTCCTTAACTACACAGTTTCTTACTTAATGATGAAGGTCATGGTATTGCTATGTTGGGAGGCCAGAACTACTGCTTAGAAATTGATTTATTGGTTTATTGCCGGTAGGTTTTAAAAAGCGTAGGTTATTGTGACCTAGATTGTATCTAGTTTTAAGTTTAATTTGATAATAATATTGTTGCTGTTCATTCTGACAGCGGTAAGTGATTTATTTTGCAAGTACCTTGGCTGTGAGCAGATCAAATAAATGATATGCTAATACATACAAAGTAGAAGCTGTGCACATGTTGATCAGTCCCCTTCTTTAATTTTAGACTGTGAAACAGAGCACGGGATGTTAAAGACAGAGACTTTAGCTCCTTCAGACAAATATTCAGACAGAACCTCAACCTATTCTCAACCCATACATGAAGTATAGACTCGAGATCTGCGATTTAAGACAGGCTGCTACGATTGTTTATAATTAGTTGCGAGTAGCATCTTCAGGGTCCCATGATGGTAATAATGACAGCCCCTAGAGGCTGGATGCAAACATATCAGCTACTACAGGCCGATAAATTTGTTTTTGCCTAAAACCGTTACGAGGCCTTTTTGGGGCCCAGGCTTATTGCGTTTACTCTTCCGACGCTCACTTTTTAAGGTACTTGCATAGTCAAGAATGTCAAGAATGTCACAAGCTTTGAAAACTTTCAGTTTCTAGGCAAGTAACAGAATACGTGCCACTATCATTACCAATATGTTATTTTAAACAATAATTAATATTTGTTTCTTGTAGTTTGAATATCTTTCCTGCAACAATGGAAGCTTAAAAGCATAAAATTCAATAATAAATTGTAAACCATATGTTGTCTCTTCTTCTTTCAGTTCAGGAGGTTATCTCCCCCTTTTATCAGGACTTGATTTGCGCGTACGTTGCTAGCAATTAGACGAGAGATAAAATAGTGTATTGTACCAGATGCTGCCTTACTTATGCACGAAATCAGTTAAACTGGTGTGGCGATTGATTGGCACTTTTGTGTCATGCAAGTAAAGTTAGAGAAGATTCTCTTCTGAGAAATGTGTCTGTAATCTTAAGTTTCATTTTCATTATATTTACAAGAAAGAAAGAAAATCGTCCCAGAGGGTGGCTAGATGTAAATCTGGAAACATAAGATTGATACCTGGAAGTCTTCTAATTTGTGAACTTTCATCAGTCGGAACTCGAAGTTCTCAAACAAGAGACAGTGGTATTATTGGACTTTAGCCAAGAGAAAAGATACAATATCTATGCAAAGAGTCGCATATATATGGTAACCATCCTAGCCCCTGCAAAGGGGAGTGCAAGGCGCAAAACCGCATCATCATAACAGGGACAGAAAATTTTCATTCTCCTTCAAAATTATATATAAATGTGTTTAAGATTCCTTGAACTATTATCCAATCAAAGTCTAGCCTTTCCTAGAGCATTCCCTGTTGTGATTTGAGTAAAGTTTGTTTTGATACCTGTGCTCTCTTTTAAGTTATTGATACTGACACTTTTTCAAGTTACGAAATCCCCTATCAAACCACCAGTATTATGAAACGGCGGTTATTAGCCTCAAGAAAAGAAAATTCCGTATGTCATCTCTCCACTAAAAGGCATTGTTAGCTAGAACAGGAGCACGTGAATATCATTCAAGATAATAATCATCCTTGTAATCGACATTCAGTCAATATCTGTGGTGGTATTTATTTCCCGGTGAATGAATCAATGTACTTCCCAGTTTCCCTGTGTCAGCAGAAACAAAGTCCATTGATATTCACAGTACAGGTCTGGGCGACTGAAACGCAAGTCGTTAACGTTCAAATAATTAATCATTTATACAGTTTTAATTGGAAACGTACAGATTATTTCTCTTTTCATTCCCAAACTGGAATTTATGGTCACATTTGAAAAGCTTCCTTTCTAAATATAGTTATTAATTACTCAATCGATTTGACGGCATCAATTGAACTATTATTAGCTTTATAAAAGCAATCAGCATGTCCTGATTGACTTTGTACTCACCGGTGGATTTGAAGTAACACTTGATGCTCTCCTTTGCGTTCTTAAACGTATCAGATCTCCTTGGTGCAAAGAATCTTTTCTTAAAGACATAGTTCTCAGAGTTCAGACACGAGAACAAACTCCTTTAAAAACAATCTCTTTCGCTAATGACGTAGCTAATACAACTGAACATGAAACAACATCATGCGTCGAACGATGAAATTGTTAGCCTCCAGAAATAATTTTTAGCCCACTGTTATACTATTATATCCAGAAAGACGAAACCGAGTTGAGGTGCAGCAGCAAATACTATTGCAAATAAAATTAAGCCAGCAGACAAAGTCGGATCAAATCCAGTTGCAAATGGTTTTATGCTCAATAACCAGGCGTTGACACCAGTAATATATAGTTAAACCTTTGCCATGACCTCACAATAAACCCTTACAAAATATTAACAATCTGCAGCTTTCTTCAGGTGTCAATCGCACAGTATAGATTTTTGTTAAATATTTTGCAGGGTGACCTTTACTTGCAGTGTAAGAATATCTATAAGACTCTCTCTGTTTTACTTAATGTTTTACAATTCTTCTCAGCCTCTCCAGTGAACATTTTCATTACCTAATCAGCGAGATCCTTTCGACGACTTTAACCCATGTCTCCTGTAATCTGTTGATCACTAACAGAAGATACCTCAATGCATAAGTTCTAAACTGGCGTCCACATCACAAGAGAAAAGAACCATACGTCCAATTCTATCTTGGTACATCAATTGCATTTGTTTCGTGATGACATATTGGTGGCTTTTAAACGAATACCGCATTCACTTTCTACTATTTGGCTCAATGTTATCAATGGTGAATTGTTTACAATACTTCTCTGTCTTCTTGTGATCCCACGATAACAAGCTGGCCCTATTTAAAGGCGAAATGTGTCAACAAATATCCGAAATAAAGTAGTAATTTGCACTTAGAAACTAAACTGTGTCAACATGTCACCGGTTGTTGATATTCCGTTGGTACTTTCAAGTTCTCGCAATACATGAGCAGACGTCGTTAATGCATATCTAATAGCTGGTTTCTGTTTTTAACCTCGTAGTCTGGAGGCATAGTCTATGAGATATATGAATTAAATGTTTATCCATGCCGTTACTCAAGAGGCTAACTCATTATTTATGTGGTCAACAGAACAACTGCTAAAACCATGCCGTTGATATTCTGATGACTTTGTCAAAATTTCACTTCGCAGCTAGTTGCAAAACGTGTTGATTTCATAACTCGGAGACAGCTGGTAACAGCGATCTAAACGACGAACTTCTTAAATAAATTAAACGATTTCTTCCACGCTGGCGAGACCGCAAAATGCAGATGAACATTGTTGATGCAATACTTCGAGTACGTTTAGCCTATCCCTTACAGTGAACTAAAATAGAATCAGTCTGACTCCCACAATCTTGATGTCTCTCATGGTAACAATCTTACTTTCTTTCGTTCAACGCATCGGGAACTTTTTGGTAGACTAATAGTATTCCACCTGCTCGATGTGTTTCCATGCAAAATAATTTTTAAACCAGCTGTTTTGTCACCTTATCTCTATTATCTTGAAACTATATTTTTTACTATATGAATTCACCTTGATATACCACCCGCCTACTTTCAAAGAAAATTGAATATTGCCAATTGTAAACAATGGCGTTTGCTTTCCTTGCATCGTTTTACTCGAAACTAACGGCAACGCAGTCAGCTTTTGTACATTAAGCGACACGTGTACTACAGAATAAACTTATTCTATCAATGAAAGACTGAAGCTGACAGCTACCCCCAGAGAGAACATCTGCATTATAACATATGGGTACAGGTTTTGGCTCAATCCAGCTGTACGCATACTTCAATTTCACGTAAATTTCTTTACCAAAATTGTAGAAATAGTAACGCCGACCAGCAATCTCTTTATAACTTCAACCTGCAAGCCTTTTCAATATCTCAGAATTAAATCGCGTCAACATAGCTTAGTGCCAGCTGTGCTGTTTTGACTCAGTGAAAGTGAAAGAAATAAAAGTTTTAAACATAGCATAAACAGGCGTCATGTAAACTCAGTTTCTTGAAACTTCATTTCTTTGTTGTGTTTTAAAATTAAACAAGTTTAATTAGTTAGCTAGCCTGAAAATACGGAATGAAGTTCTAAACGTTCACTGGATAATTTTGAGTGTAAATCAATATTTATGAGTCTATATTGTTTTTTTCAGTCTTGTAACTTTGTAATTAATGATATGTTAGTTAGTATGTAGTAACTTATGGTAACTGTAATCACTCCTGATGTCAGCCATTTACGATTTTAAGGTCATCTTTTGTTGCCATGAAAAGTTATTAATCGAGAGTGAACATGAGCAGACATTCTAACTTAATATTTGGAATAAACAAAATACAACTCGAAACAAGTGAAAATAATTTAAATCAAATTCCGAACAGACCACATTAGATTTGAAACAATTTAAAATTTGGAAACTTGTCGTATGGCATGGAAATAATCGTGATTATAAAATTGTAATGTCTATCTTGAAGCTCAGAAAACAAAGCAGCTTTACACATTTCTAGGATATGCAAGTAATAGTTATAAGTTTACATTTTCCAATTTTCCAGCAGAAATGACTATTTGTACATGTGCTGCAACACAAGTACATTTCTCAACAGATATTTATGACAACTTATCTGTGACAATTTCTCCGAGTTATTGAAATTTAAATCCAGTTTTGATTATAGCTCTTTGATCAGGCAACCAATAATAGAATACAACTGATGAGCTAAATCCGCCTTCACTGGATCTTCCAGAAGTAGCGCTGATTGAATGTAGGACGTCGTTGAAATCCCCTACTGAACCCGGTTGGTCAACATGTCAATTTCTCCAATTTTAACTTCTGGTACCTTTCGAGTTAAATCTGGCCTATCGCGCACTCGAGATGCATAGACAAAAAGAGAAAATGCAAGCAACCTGTTGCTCCCTGAAGATTTGTTTTTTAACTACTTTTTTGTTGAAGTGTTGACATTAACACGCATTGTTTTCTTTTATACTCAATTCGTCAACACAACAAATCCTCATCTGCATGATTTTCTTTGTACGTAATTCATTTACATAACCAATGCTAATCTTTTTAGTGACGGTCAAGTTCGGACGACATAATTGTCACCTAAGTTTCCTATTGGATTCAAAATGTTTGGCCAAAGCTTAACCAGGAATTGCGCAGAATATTCATCTTCCAAAACGATTGATTCCTCATAGGTGTGGCATAGTGGACAAAGACATCTGCAATACAACATCTTTCGCGGACTTTGCGAAGAATTTGACAGACAAATTCTCTTTATATTTCTTGCATGAAACTGCCTCGTCGTACGTCTTCATGTATCATTCGTCAACAGCTAAAACAGCCGATTAAAGTCACATTTAGCACCACTATTTCCTAATGAAATTGTTGAGCACCGGTTCCCTTTCTGAACATTTCCAGATTAAAGAAATAAATACATAGAACTTCGTTTCATCCGTATCTAACCCCTGCTATTTTAAAGCCTCTCTTGACTATTAGCCTCATTTTTTGCCATTGCATGCTAATAAGGTACTATTTTTAGCCTGAACATTATTCCGTTCAAATGCTCCTTCTAACCCAATCCATCTCTAAACTTTCAGTTTTGGAATTGTTCTTCATTATGGTAGTTATTTATTTCATTGGCACGTTGAATATGTTCGTTGTTGCGGACGAATTTTAGGGTGCTGTAAACAACGACGAGCAGTCTGATCTGTTTCTCTGGAATTTAGCTAGTCATACGCTGCTGATGTTTTACCACCGAAATATGTGGAAACCTTTCCAGTCACCTCTACAATTCTCTATTGCTCAAATTGTGTCTTTTTTACACCCGCAGCCTTTTCTCTAATACAGAAAGCACAAGGCATGCGTCAACCAGCTTCCATGATTTGAACGTGATTGCTCCAATTATGATATTTATCGTTTGAACGCATTTTTATCAAGAATTTGAGGTTGTGAAGGTATCCAAACAGCAGCAGAATAAACGAGTTTGTCTGCATTGCTTTTACCTAGGGTTTGCTAACGATGCTTGATGTAACTGGGCACGTTAGGTGACAGCAGAGGTACGGAAGGTGGGGCTGAGAAATAGAAGTTGACGTAAAAGCTTAGAATTTGTTTTTGTATGCATTTTGAAATTGCTTGATTAGGTTCTTTAAAATTACTACTGATATAACAATATTTCATACGTCTGGCCTCTAAAAAGGTTCCCAGAGCTTTCTAAAAGGCCAAACTCGATATATACAAGTAGATTCAGAGATTATAATTTCTTTCCACTAATATCAAGATCGACCCTTAGTCTGGCATCAAACTACTCTGACGTGTATACATCTTGCCATCTAAGAGATTTCCCGTGTAAACATAGATTTTAGGCTATAAAAAAATTCAAAATCAATATTTTAAACATTATATTTAGGCTATGAAATATTTCAAACTCAATATTTTAAACATTGATTTTTACCTATAAAAAAATTCAAAATCAATATTTTAAACATTGATTTTAGGCTATAAAAAATTTCAAAATAAAAGTTTTGTGCTTTCAAAACTGACACGACCTCATGTAAAAAAGTGCACACTTCTTCCAGCATGATCTGAGACCAGTTAAGCCTTCATCATAGGGAATCGCGTAGACCCTACTAATGTATTAAAACCAACAGTGCGATGTTTTGGGAGGGTGGATTTAAAAGAGTACAAAATCCGCTTGAAATATTTAATGCAGCATAAATCGTTCTACAAATTTTGGTAATCTTTTGTTCCTATATTGTAATTGGACATGTGCTTATCGGTGGTAGTACCTGTTTTAACAATCCTACAGCGACGTCTGTAATCTCTTGAACCGAAACCGTCTGAGAATCGAATACAAATCGGTAATGTTTGAGTCTAGAACGTGGTACGATACCCCGAAAATTTAAAATAAATTCAAAAAAATAGAAAATTTTGTTATAGGGTAGGTAGAGAAAAGCAGAAAAGTTTTTCCCTTGAGTCAAAACTTTGGCCACACGAGCCCAGATTTGTTTTATATTCAATTTAAATTTTCTTCTTAAGAAAAATCCTTTGAAATATTTAAATCTTATACCACAAAATATCCAATAAGAAACTGATTTGCCACTCCGTGTTTGGAATCGGAAGCCTGAACCCATTCTCTGATTAGTATCATATTAAAGGTGTTTGCTATGAGAATGTGAATTACATTACCAACCAAGTACGCACATATGCTTGTCGTAACTGTACACAATAGCAGATTTGAGAGGATATGGTGGTTACCCGCTGTGAAGCCGAGAATAGTCATGCTTGGAGTCTAAAGAGTGATAACAGAGGGGACTGGGGCGAGACGTTTCCTCTTACTTCTCAGAAATAACTAGATTGACATTCATATAAACAAGTAATTCTCAAGAGGGGGGTTCTGTTACCCCCTTAAGGGGTATTTGAGATTTTAAAGGGGGTAAAATTGAGGGAAGGGTTACTAGGAACGTTCAACAACTACTTTACGTAAACATTACAAAATCGAACAAACGGACAAATAAATATTGTCTCTGTTTACTCTCATACTGCACATATTATCGTTTTGCTCCTTGTAAGCAAGTTAGCGCTCTGTATTGACTGTACATTTTATAGTATACTTGTTTAATATCGTTGAAAGAAAGAATGCCGAATTTCCAGGGAACCAAGGGGTATTTAGGACATTTTGGTAGCTTGAGGGGGGCAATATACCCTCCGAGGTTAAGAAACCCAGATCTAAACCATCTAAAACAGGACACGGAACAACGAGAGAACGGGAAAACAAATAAATAACACTGCTAAATATTATGAAAAGAGCTGTTCGTCGTGGTGATATAGAATGGCGATATCCAATATGTGATATCCGGCACGCCTGCCACACTGTAAATAAGCATGTTTGTATCATAAGAATAGATTCAGTGAATGGAATACCTGCGTGTTTGATCTCGGTATCCTTCTGTCAATCACTACAAATAACAATATGAAAAATTATTTGTCTCATGATATTGACAGCTTCTAGGAACGTGACATTTCAAATCCATACTGAAGGCTTCGTCACACGATGTTTAACCTTGTTGTTTGTCGTATTTATGTTTAATGTTGGTTGTCCGTGATTGGTTGACTTTTGATCCTCGTATTACAATACTTTTTTGATGGCAAACAACACGTTGCAAGTTGAAGTGCATGCCAATGACAAATTATGCCAATGTAGGGCCAATGTAGGGCCAATGTAATGCCAATGTAGTGCCAATGTAGTGCCAATATAGTACCAATGTAGTGCCAATGTAGTGCCAATGTAGTACCAATGTAGTGTCAATGTAATGCCAATGTAGTGTCAATGTAGTGCCAATATAGTACCAATGTAGGGCCAATGAAGTGCCAATGTAATGCCAATGTAGTGCCAATGTAGTGCCAATGTAGTGCCAATGTAGTACCAATGTAGTGCCAATGTAGTGTCAAGGTAGTGTCAATGTAGTGCCAATGTAGTGCCAATCTAGTACGAATGTAGGACCAATGTAGTGTAATGCCAATGTGATGCTAATGTAATGCCAATGTAGTGCCAATGTAGTGCCAATATAGTACCAATGTAGGGCCAATGTAGGGCCAATGTAGTGCCAATGTAGTGCCAATGTAGTGCCAATGTAGTACCAATGTAGTGTCAATGTACTGCCAATGTACTGCCAATGTAGCGCCAATGTAGTGTCAATGTAGTACCAATGTAGTTCCAATGTAGTGCTAATATAGTACCAATGTAGGGCTAATGTAGTGCCAATGTAATGCCAATGTAGTACCAATGTAGTGCCAATGTAGTGTCAAGGTAGTGTCAATGTAGTGTCAATGTACTGCCAATGTACTGCCAATGTAGCGCCAATGTAGTGTCAATGTAGTACCAATGTAGTGCCAATATAGTACCAATGTAGTGCCAATGTAGTGCCAATGTAGTACCAATGTAGTGTCAATGTAATGCCAATGTAGTGTCAATGTAGTGCCAATATAGTACCAATGTAGGGCCAATGAAGTGCCAATGTAATGCCAATGTAGTGCCAATGTAGTGCCAATGTAGTGCCAATGTAGTACCAATGTAGTGCCAATGTAGTGTCAAGGTAGTGTCAATGTAGTGCCAATGTAGTGCCAATCTAGTACGAATGTAGGACCAATGTAGTGTAATGCCAATGTGATGCTAATGTAATGCCAATGTAGTGCCAATGTAGTGCCAATATAGTACCAATGTAGGGCCAATGTAGGGCCAATGTAGTGCCAATGTAGTGCCAATGTAGTGCCAATGTAGTACCAATGTAGTGTCAATGTACTGCCAATGTACTGCCAATGTAGCGCCAATGTAGTGTCAATGTAGTACCAATGTAGTTCCAATGTAGTGCTAATATAGTACCAATGTAGGGCTAATGTAGTGCCAATGTAATGCCAATGTAGTACCAATGTAGTGCCAATGTAGTGTCAAGGTAGTGTCAATGTAGTGTCAATGTAGTGTCAATGTAATGTTTAATGTTGGTTGTCCGTGATTGGTTGATTTTTGATCCTCGTATTACAACACTTTTTTGATGGCAAACAACACGTTGCAAGTTGAAGTGCATGCCAACAACAAATTATGCCAATGTAGGGCCAATGTAGGGCCAATGTAATGCCAATGTAGTGCCAATGTAGTGCTAATATAGTACCAATGTAGTGCCAATGTAGTGTCAATGTAGTACCAATATAGGGCCAATGTAGGGCCAATGTAGTGCCTATGTAGGTCTAAAATGTAGTGCCAATATAGTTCATGCCAATGTAGCTCATGCCAATTCCAATAACAGATTAAGGAAAAGAGCAAAGAAAACTGCTCTTCGTTGATGATTTAAACTGTTTCATGACTCTTTAAACAATGCTTTGTCCAATGTAAAAGTATTATCTAATTGGCTCATACAGGATACAGTAAAAATATCAGATTGTTACTTTGTTTCAAACTAATTGCAAAATAATACGCACCCTACATGATTTCGGCACTTTCATTTCATCGCTGCTGTCACTGTTTGATTTATTCACAAATTTGTCTAAAAGATAGAATTAATAGGGTAAGAAAAATTTCAAATAAACTGAAATTAATCTGGTAAAATATAAACCTTCACCACTGCCAGAAAAGTGAACAATATATCAATAAAGACGTAAAATAAGATAGTAAGAGAAAACGGTCGTTTCACTTCTACCGCATCAAACGAATCCGTATAATTGTTTTGGTACAGATGGTACTCCCTACTTGTAGAAGAAGACACAAGAAGTAATATTATCTTCACTAAATATAAACAAAACACAAGGCATGCAACTGCTTTCATATTGACATCTTAGGACCTTGTATCTGAGGATGGAGAAGACTAACATATCAGATTTACATTGCACTGAGATGTTGCTACAGGATGTCTATCTCTTTGCTGCAAGGGACTGGAGGCTCGGCTCAAGTAAGTAAATCTTTACTTGTAAACAGACGTAAAAAAAAACCCCAACCAACCACTCGCTGCCATCCTACACTCTGTATCAACTTAGCCATCACAGGTCATTCCCACTGCACTACCAATTCCACATCCACCGACATGTTCTTACGCGATACCTATCTAATAGTTTGTTTGTGGTACATAACAAGAATATTGTACGAAATAGCAAAAAACACATTGTACTGAAAAGCTTTTTTCGTCTCACACTCCTCAGAGTACTAACGTTAGAATGACCGAAATGGAATGTGTGACAGAGTATACTCAACTGTATTTTGAAGGAGCCAATCAAAAAT
This sequence comes from Alatinidae sp. Z8VKAUB7J3, assembly GCA_010016025.2. Lineage (NCBI taxonomy): Eukaryota > Metazoa > Cnidaria > Cubozoa > Carybdeida > Alatinidae > Alatinidae sp. Z8VKAUB7J3. The sequence continues at coordinate 93 of JAAAKM020002366.1, read as the reverse complement.
TGGACTGCTTGAATGGCTTGTGTTTCTGGACCAATCAGCGTCCATTACAACAAGATTAATTGAATAGGCCTAGCGAGAAAACGAATTCTTTTT
>JAAAKM020002365.1:0-13512 GCA_010016025.2 Alatinidae sp. Z8VKAUB7J3 | reverse complement strand
GATCCCCGGTGGTGACATATTTTCTGTTTCTCTAGTGGTCTTTTCAAATATGCAGAGGAGTTGAATGTAATGTACTGAAAGACCCTGTAAAACGGGATTTCCATTGAGTTCAACTTCACCAAAGTTCGATTTCGATTTCGAATGATTTGCGCCGTGGCATAATGCATACGCTAAAAATCAGGTATCTTCTTAAATTATTTAGATTGAATAAAAGAAAAATAAAGGCATGATTTTAAATTATTGGTGGTGAATTTGTTTGAGCGGTAATGGAATATGCAGTGCAGTTTTCACCAATAAGTTGATTTTTAGGGGGATTATAGTAAATTTCCGGGTAAAATCGATTTTCCAGGTAGCAAGAATTGTTTTTTTATAATTTTTTTTTACATCAGTAAACTCAGAATATGTGAATGCATTAGAAAAGTGACACAATGGATCAAAACTAAATGGTTTATGAACATGACATACCCTACTGTACATGCTGTTTGAGCTTGGTGGCATGGTATCACATGAATCTTTTAAACTGCATTGTTGCAAACTTTTGTGGCTACAAAGCTAACATAGAGTCTCTTTACTCTTTGCTGTATTGATGAGCCAACGAAGGGCCAAACAGCACTGTTTGCAGGTTGAGTGTATATGTATATGTACTTATATATCTCTGGCACTGACGAAGGCTCAAAGGCGAAGCACAGTAAATAGTTATAATGTATGAATTTCCCTTTACCTACGGAGTGGAGGAGAAAACATGACAAAATTGACTTTAAAATTTCTCACTTTAATTATTGATCTTGATGTTATATTGGTTAAGGTGTTGGTTTTCAAACCAATGGGTCGCGGGTTCTAATCCCTTCAGCTCCCTTAGTGAAAAAAGCAAGCTGTTGTGGTAATGCTCCACTTATGATGCCCCCCCTTTGGTCTTAACATCGACATTAGTGTTTAGTCTCATATTCGTTAGGTAACCATAGCTTAGATCTTTGTTATTCTATTCGAGCTTGCAAATATGCAATTTTAAATTACTTGAACGTACTATGACGGTTAACAACTTACTTTTTTGTTAGATTTACAATGGTTATATTTTCACACAAGGATTTGTTGAGTGTAAGACCTGTAAAGAAATGGTAATGAGAAAGCTAAACGTGAAACGTAAAATAGAGAATTCTGCATCTTGTTATCATGTATATTTATATATTTATACTTTTATTGCCTTTTAACAGAAGTTTTTAGTATTCATATATATCCATACATATAAATATAAGAAGGAATTGTATTCTGAAAGCTCGCCTTGAGCAAGAGCCAGTTTTAACGTTTTGATATTCTATTTTAACTTTTATAGCTTATTCTAGTTTTTATATAAATATATATGTATATCTTAATGTAAATATACATTATATAAATATAGACTCTTAAAAGCCGTATACCACCTATGCGTATAAATATTATATAAAGCTAAAAAAATACACATTATCTTTAACGTTTCGAAGTTATCTTCATCAGATTCATTTAATTTATACGCATAGGTGGTTGACGGCTTTTGAGAGTCTATATATATGTATATATATCATACACATGTGTTTACAACATTACCATTGTAATACCTATTTATTACGGTCTCTCTGAGACCCAGTGGTGATAAATATTGTACTAAATTTCCGTACAGAATTTAATATGCTACCTACAAGGCATTCAAAGGCAAATATTTCACGGATTGTTTGTTCTTTTGAATAAGAAAGTTTTAAGAAATGCTTTACTTTACAATCTTTCTTAAGATCACTAATGATTTAAAGGACGCAGCATGTAGCTATTTGATCTGAACGTAGGTATGATTATTCAAGTAGAATTAAGTCTTTTGCAGAATGGGATAGACTACAATTAATAGCCACTACCCTTTAAATGTTTCGGGAGTTGCTTAGTAACGCAGTGTTTATTATATGGTACTTATGATAGACATACAGCGGTGAGCTGTTATAAGTTGCCGTTCATCGTACGCGGAAGGTCAACTGGTGGAAACGTATGCTGAATTGAAGGTGGAAACAAGTAAGTTGACCATATCATTCTTCTGTTAGCTTATTTTCTCGTGTATCGATTTAGCGAGACACAGTTGGAGAAGGTTGAGCTCTCTCAAATGGAAAATTTGCTCTAAAGAAGAAAAATTATAATTTCTAGTTATCTATCAAACAGATATTTCCATAGTAACAAGATGGTACAACCAACAGGGCACGAATAAGTGACACGAAGATTTTAAGACGTTTAGGGCCCAGTGACATGGTAGGAGATAACTTAGAGTACCAGATAGATCTCTCTGTTAGCGGTACTCATGTCATCCAGAGCACACTTGTGGCCTCGCATGGTAACGTGAGAGAAGACACTGAAAAGGGAACTCTATTACTGACCACTGACCATATATTGTCGTTCCTACAATGTCTTTTTTGGAGTCTTCTTCCAAGTTATCTGCTGCTACACTTCTCACGTTGTTATTAATAATGACCTTATCGGGTACCAATACTACTCCGTGAGAAGGTAGAACTAAAAAGTATCTGATACACTTTGTTTAATGGATAGCATCCTAACATATTGCCGTAAATGGTAGTAAAGAATTCATATTTAGTGTTGATCCCATATTTTCTAGCAAATCCTTTATAAATATTTTATTTACAAAACATAAGGTAGGAAGTTTGACATACTCAACATTACAGAATGCCTAATCAGATGAATTGAAAAGTGTAGCAGAAGAGGGGTTCCAGACACCCAATGAGTAGTTCCAGACATCCAATGACTGGTAAAGACGTCTTAGATTGGCATAGCCAATGTCCATAGTAAAAACATTATAAGCTTATTTGAGTAGTCTGGGTAGGATTTATGTTCTACCAATGCTAATTTTTTGTTGTTTCTGTAACTAAATTCAAACTGTGTACAGAAGAAATGATCTGCTGCCATCGGTAGAGAGTAGTATGAACTGATATACTGTACCATTAGAATTGCAAAACATTGCAATGCCACGGCATCAAAATTATTACATCTACCATTAAGACAAGGATCTGTTTTGTGAACCAATGGCTAAATCTTCGGCCGACAAGTGACAAAGTAAGGAAGCCATATGAAATATCTCTGTCCTTACTTGTGTGATGTCCAGACATGGATACCGGGATGCTGAACACTACTGAGCTAATAGCACGACTGGTAGAAATTGCATCGGCGATTCTCTTATTAAACAGACCACTGCTGTGACACATGTTTAATAATAAAACTTACAAGCAACCGTCTTACTTGCATTTAAACTTAAACCTGTGCTGCCGTGGCCACGATGTCAATGTAACTCTAAAATAGAATTGAGAAGAAAGCGATTCCCGTATACAAAATGCATGTTCAATTCAAGTCCCTGCTTAATAGGAAACGAACTTATAACAAATTTATTATACGATTTTTATAATATATTGGAGGATTAAGAAGTATAGACCACCGCGCATCATGACATTTGCGTATCATGACAAGGTCTTGTACTCCATGATGACAAGACTCTTCTGGAAGAACTAGAGACCCATAATTTATTAGGCATGAGTAATATTCTGAAAGAATCTTTCAAGGAGAGCAATGGGTAGATAATGAGAGAAAAGCGAGTAAAAAGATGAGTATCTACAAAGGTGTGCGCCAAGGAGGCACCCTATCTTTAATAATATTAAGCGAAGCAATAGCAGAAATATGTTAAAGGCTGAGGATTAATGAAAGCATTAATGGCAATGGAGAGAAACGCACGTTGCATACTATGTTATTCTGTTTGCTGAAACAGAGGAGATATTAACAGACGTCTTCAAAGATCTACATGAAGAAAGAAGGAACGCTGGGATAAAGATGACTAAGAAAACTAGAATCATGGGGTATTCTTCTAAAAACAAAAGCATACAAACGGGTCACCTTCAATGAACACAGTCTTGCGAAAGTATTTGAAGGAATAATAGCATCAAATGCCAGATCATTAAAGAAACAGATCAAGGAATTGTAGCAGAATTGATAAGATTTAACTAGTATAGCCATGAAGGAAGAAACGTAGGGCTGCTAAAACTTGCCATCTTACCAAACACCTAAAAAGACGTGTGCACTCTAGAGCATAGAGACATAGGACGCAAATACCCGAAGAAAACAAGTTCAGAAATGAAGACCCAAAAGAGGAGAACAGATTCGGAGACTCCTTCAAAAATATCAAAATTCATAAAAGATCATATGGAGGATTATATGGATAATCAGTTCTAGGTGAGTCAGTGGAGAGAGGGAAAAGAAGCACGGGATTTGCTTGAAAATTGTAAAGTGTGACAGGAAATTGTTCAGGTCATCTGCCAGCAATGAAATAATGGGTAATGATGATCGTGATTACGAATACGATGATAATGGTGTTAATAACAATGAAGATAATTCTGCTGATGATGACTATGACAACTCTGAGAGAGAAAATGATGACCCTGAAATGCTGTGCGACCACTACCCATGAAAGTGAAATCCATATTCGGCCCATCCGTATAACTTGCTGTGATCCGCAGCAGTGGTGTATTAACTTATTTACAAATTTTATGAAGGGGTACAAAGTAGTTCCTTGTTTCCTGATTTACATTGTAGTGGTCCTATTAAAAAGAGCACCGGGCCTTATAAGGAGTCGTCGATACCAATGTGGAGATTGCTAAACTTACGCCTTGATTCTATTAAAGTCTATTATTTATGGACGCACCATTTTAGGTCCTCCGAGCGTGTAACACTGTCAGCTTGTATTACTTTCTTTTATTATTGGTTTGAGATACCTCGTAGTAAGAGACCACCTTGGCTTGAAATGCTTTTGAAATCTCTACAGAAAAATCTCTAAAGAAATGCAGCACTAAATAGGATTTTATCTTGAGCCTTTCATTCATGGCACTATCTGGTGCACTACTAAAATATTAGCTTATCATCGTGGTAAAACCGTTAATGTATCTTAAAATCTTCCAACATCCTTAAATATAAATATCGACTCTCTTCGCTAGGCTGACAAGGAAAACAGAAAGCTTTACTTAGATACCACCCAAATGTTTTGTTTTGACTATCAATAACTAATGGTGGACTGTAGTGGAATGTGAACACTTTGGCGAGGGGCCCAAATGAGATTGAGTTAGTAAAAGGGAATGTTAGATTATTCAACCATGATACAATTGAATGACTGTTGGAAACTCTTTAAAAATTGCATAGCAACCATCCTAATTAATCAAAGTTATGCATAGTTATTACATTCAAAAGGGAATTAGTTCAATCTCAGTAAAAGACAACGGGTCAGCACAATTTGCTCACTTGCCTCCGCCTTGTCGAAGGGGCGGATGTGAAATTGGTTTGCTTGGAGAGGCAGACACATCACTTTTGGAAAGGTAAGAATTATAAAGTGCTTCGTCCTAATCTATATCTAGCTAAAACCCAAAGTTGTATGCACTGAAGGGTTATACGTTTGTACAGTCAGTCGTCTATTTCCTAAGCTCGTTCTGCTCTTTTCTTAACAACAATTATCTTTTGAATGTAGTAAATGGGTGATACTTTCGATGGCCAATGTTTAGAGAGCATACATTCATGGTTGGTGCAAAGTTATGTTACTTAATAATTCTACAGATCCTTAGTTGTTTTCTCTTTTCTGCAAATTAATGCTGATGTAAGATTTGTGATGGTGCAAATTTTTACGAGAAATTCATTCTCAACTAGTCCTTATAACTATTATTGCAGAAAACACAAATACCCTTAGCACAACATGGCGTCAAGCAGCCTACAAGATCGTACCTTCATATCAAAAATTCATTTATTTGTTCAGTGAATAGGTCCTGGCAGGAACATTTTTATGATTCTAAGGCGTCTTTCAAATAGGTATCACCCAAGCTTTGACGTTGTTGCCATGGGCAGCAACACAACTTTACAAACATGGTTAAGGAATTTATGTATGGTGTGAGAACTACAATGGAATGCGAAGTTGGAAACAACATTATTAAAGCGATTAAAAATGAAGTTGGCTTACAATGGGGACATATATATGGAGGATTCTTAAACGATTGATTCATGAATTGCTTAATATGTTGTAGGAAGTTACTGGAATGGTCAATTACCAAGAGCTTTGACAGCCTCTGGACTACTGGAAATATGAGGACTAGTATCGAATTTTAGTTAAAGGATACTGTTCAAAGCCCGAACTTTCATTCTGGCAATGTACGTTATAATATACTAGTTTTCAGAATACCGCACAGAAAGAACCAGTGTTCACAAATAGGCACTCACTCAAAATAAATAGAAATCTTCAGGCTTAAATGGAGTCTCAATCTAATCACATTCCAATTCTGCCACTTCTATTGCGTTCATGGTTCTATTTACTTGGTGTTGTTGCCATGGTAGTAGTCTACAAACTAAAGCATGGCAACTCATCCTATATGTATTCACATGATACACTTTTACTGCTTGCATATGTCAATTTATATTTACCTGCCTTTACTAATTCAGTTGAAACTCCCGTTAGATACTGTGAGGCACATACGCTTGAAGAGAATTCAACAAACGACCTTGTTTGTCGTGTTAAACATGATTCCTCTGTTGGTAAATTGCAACTACTTTAAGCATTGCTTTGAATCAATTCTCTTAATCGAGAGAAGCAATTGCTTTACAATTATTATCATTAAGCTATAACCGTGAACTCTTTATTGAAAGTTGGGGAATGGTTGAGTATTCGGGAAGGGCTTGAGTCCAAACAAATGCCTGTAGAAAACAACTCGATAGTAAGGGTTGTACAAGGTGTGTCTAGTATTAGACTGAAACACTTGCCACTGATCTCAGGTGAAATCCTAGTATTCTATGTTTGGCTACAATATGCCGCAGCAGTCGATTAATATTTTCTTTAAAGATATTGTTTTGACAGCAAAACTGTAAAAGATAAAAATGCATGAAATACTAAGATAATCTTTATGTAAACGCTACAGCAACTGTTCTGCTTAAAAGAACCGATGGCTATATTTGTTGCAAAGTGTTGCCTAATATACTAAGGCCAACCTAAGATTTAGAAAGTGTCAATCAGTAGATAAAGTCTACCTAGTTAGATAAAGTCTACCTAGATAAACCTAGTTGGTGTTAAGCAAAAGGAGAATTTTAAGAGCAGCATCTGGCGACAGTTTCATTCTTGCATTGGATTACTGGATGTAAGGTGGCTTACTCAAGCTTTGATCTTTGCTTCTGCAGTCCTACAGAGCTGCTAGAAGTAGGTGAATATGTGTGCGTAGCTGCTTTATCTGTTACAATCATTGTACAATGTCTACGTCGATCCCCATAGCCTACCTAAAAGCTGAAGTCTCATTTGACTGTAAACTCTTTATGCCAAGTTTGGGCGCGGTTGTACAAGGGTGTGGCGTTGAACATTAAGCAAAGAGATTAACGGCTTTCTGTTGCCACTTGGAGCCCTAGCCCGATGTGTACTACTCTAATTCATGCTATCTTTCTTTGTTATGGAATCATTACCATGACAACCACTCAGTTGAAATTTGAAGGCTGTAGAATCAAAACTGCGAATGCTAGATCCACGTGAACAAACAGAAAGACAGGATAAATAGATGGGAAGACAAGAATAAACAGACCGACTTGATTTTAGATTAAAACATTTATGAAAAATTTTATATCATGTGTTATTTTCTATACATACTAGTGGCAGCACCACAGGGGAATGGAAGTTTAATCTCTCCATTTTGTGCCAAGTAGCTTTTTTCTCTGGCTGAAAGAATGAAAACGGTACTGCAAAATAAAGGGAAAGAGAAAGAGGAGAGTCCTTTCTCAAATCGTAATTATTAAATCCTTTATGGAAATGGAATTGAACAACAGAAACAAAACCTTTGGTAAACTGTGAGCCTTTAACTTTTGACTTGGTGGCAATTCCCCTGCATAATTGTAACAAACATACATTATTGGATTGCATTCCAATGATGCTTACACCAATAGCTTAAAATAAACTAGTAGATAGTACTCAGACAGAAAGAGGAGACAATAAGAAACAAATTGACTGTAATTACTCAAAATATTTTATATCTTTAAATGGAATCAACCTTAAAATCATCACAAGATGAAATAGTACAAACAGGCAATATCCAATCCCTGTTTATTTTGATATCAATGAATCTTAATAGGATAATCATATGCAACAATCTGTAACAGTTTGCTTACGTGCGTGACAGAAGAAGGCAAAAGGAACTAGTAAGAAATGTCAATAAGGTATGTATTTTCTAAAAGGGTGTTCTGAGCCATTTTCCTTATTATGATAAGCATCACCTTTCGGCTAGATGCTATTATTATGGTTAATTGATTCAGTTTTCTGCTCTATTGAAAATATCTATGGGGATAGTAAAGGTTATCATATGATAGACTTGGCCACGCATAGATACACTGCGAAGGTGGTGTTGCCATAGCAACAGCATTCGATATTGTTTACAGTTGTACACCCTAGTGGAAGGAGACATCGCCATCTAACGACGTAATATGCGGCAGAAGACAGTGACAAGTGAAGGTACCACTGGAGAGTGGGAGGGGCGAGGCGCTGGCTGAACCTTTTTATTAAATAATGTTTTTCTCCTGGCAATGAGAACAAAGAAAATAGTGAAACAATAAAGAAGAGAAAGAAAATCGTTCGTCAAATCACAGTATTAAATTTTTCTCCGATGGTCGATTGGAATAGTATTACTCAAACCTTTGATTAAATCTCTGCTCCCGACTTATGACTTTGTGGCAACGATGCTCGGTGATTAATACAGTGATCCATTTGCAGTAGCTATTTCAATCTCGTAGAATTGTACAAAGGGGAACGAAGCTGAGTTACAGATAAAGGAAACTAATCTGCGGAAATTTCTATTGTTGTGGCACACATTTAAAAGGATCAATTCACTTTGCAATTGGATAATTCAAAGATTCATCATGGGTCATGTTTTGAATGCAGCCTTGTTTTAAAGTGACAATGTATCAACAATAATCGATAATATTTGCCATGCAGTTATTTAGTAGAGGCCTTTTCCCTGTCAACAAACTTTACTTATTGTTTCGGAAACGCTACGAAGTACGTAATCAGTAATAGTTTCTTTAGACAATCAAGAGTAATCAGTAGTTGATGTTTTCTTTGAAGTTTCCGGTTATTTGGTGGAAATATGTCCCATAGCAACGTATACGCTCAGTTGATTGCTGCATATTCATGCTTCTTTAACAGAGCAAAATGTAATAGCTTCCAGTGTAAACAATCCTTTTTCTCCAAGAATTTTATATTCGGCTTTGGATTCACGATGTTCCATTTGAAATATGTGCTAATCAGACAGGTAAAAACGTAGGACTGATAATGTTATTACTTTCCCAGAAAATACTGTAAAAATTGTTTGAACTTTCCAAATAAAGGTTCTTTGATTCCTCAATTGCTCAGTGTGTTATCATAAACGTATAAGCCAGTGTTTCATCTATCTAGCCCCTCATTCTTAAAAAGATTATACATGCCTTTGCAGCAAATCTTACAAACTACGTGCTTTACTTGGCAACATAATATTTCCTTAGCAATGTAAAATGCTGCTAGAATCTAGGGGTTTCAACATCCCCAAATATATGGACAGCTCTCAATAAATTGATAGATGTTGAGGCTTCTTATATATTAATTTGAATTTTTAATGGCATGTTTTAACACATACTTCGAGTAATGCTTCAATTGTAGTTGGATAATAAAATACCTTCATTTACTCGAAAATTGCCTTCGGTTAAAATGGACAAGTTGTAGGTCTGCAGTCATTCACAGCGCCTCTCTTTCTTTACCGTCATGGGACCTTGTTTATCATAAGGAGAGTAACTTAGTGAGAAAGGTAGGAGAAGTTTACAAAAGCAAATTGAACGGAAGTATAAAAAGGGAATATTCTACCCCTAGCCGGCAGCGTTCTTTCAAGACTTGTTGGTTTTTAGAAAGTTTTTATTTGGGCCTTTAATTTCTGTCCTCAAGCTATGAATCTTGAAAGTTACTTTACTACAAAGATGACGACGACACAATTCCAGCCCTGAGGTCGTTGACAAGAAACACATTTATAAAAGTGTCGTTTCTCTATGAAAAGTCTCATTATCTGTTCTCAATCTCATTATCTGTAAAGAGTGTTTTCCTTCAGTATGCTGGCTTTTAGAAACCACGTGCTTTCTAAATTGATTTTATTGGTCTTCCAGGTAAGCAGCCCCTAAAATATCTTTTGAAAAGAACGTTAGAGAAATATAAAAATCATGTCACCACCGTGGATCGAACCCGTGACCCAAGGTTTCACGGCGTGCGCTCTACGAAGTGAGCTAGGTGACCTCCGATATTAAAATACTTTTATTTCTCTAGTCGCCACATTAGCTTCCAATCATCCACCGGTAGACATCGACATCCAGCTCAACGCAATTGGAGATCAGACTCTCTACGCCATGTGACTTGACCAAGGAAGAACTGCCATCCGAGCCGTCATCAATCTAAAGCCCATTAAAGCTAGAAAGTATCATCGAGAAGAGAGGATTTGAAATGTTAGTTTTGAAAAGAACTATTTCTCTAGTGTTCTTTTCAAAACTAACATTTCAAATCCTCTCTTCTCAATGATAAAATATCTTTGAGGAACAACTTCGCTCTAAACAGCAACACCAAGCAAAGAATGTGTGCGCACATGTATCATATTAGAAATATTAAACTACGCTGCATCGTTTTAGGATCAAGTCGCCTAACTAAACAAACTATATATTAAGAAACAGAAAACTACTAAGCCTGAAAGGAGAAGGATTATATCTTTCAGTGTCGTTGTTGTTGCACAGTGTATTTGGGTCAGACAAATCGTCAATTTACAAGACACATTCATTTGGGAACCTCGGTCGTTACTGGGCTTGTTCTCTCAATCCCAACATTCTCCAGCATTTTGTCTTACCCGGCTCAACACTCTCACGCTTTTTCTGAATTTGAGGTTACTTTCCTTCTCAAAGAAAGCCTTCTATTTCCTGAACTTAAACAGACATTAAATGCAAAATAGGTTCCAAAACCCTCAACTCTTCTAACTTCCTTTCAATTGCTCTTTTGTTTTTATTTATTTATCATGTAGTTTGTTTAGTTAGACCAATGGCTTCTTACATAGGGTAGGCACTTTCAAGTTTGCCACACCCTGAGATGATGTGACAAAAACATTAAAAGCTTGGTAACTTGTATATCTCTTCGTTAATGTTAATATTTTACAAATGTGATACACATGTGTGTTTTTGCTGAGCGTTGCTGTTTGCTACAAAGCTACGATTTCCGCCTGGTAAACCAATTGGTATTGGAGATTTGGGTTTGGCGAAGAATGTTGAAATTGCTTTGAAAAAATAATGATGACAAACGAAGATATTTTAGATAAGGCAGAAGTGAAAGACAGCCGTTAAATACTATCATAAGAATGCAATGGGGATTCATCGTGTATGAATTGAGAGAAGGAGGAATAGAAAAGAAGCACATTGAAAGTGAAATGGAAGGGGAAAAGCAAGAGGGAGACAATGACGAAATATATTAGACTGGATAAAGATCACGTTAAGTGTAAAGGATGAAACGCAACTGGGCAAGATTGCAGGTGATAGACGAACTTTGGGCATTCGATGCCAAGACACCAGAAAAAGAAGAAGGTATCCTTGATAGCAAGTTGGTAGTGTTTTCCACACCCCTCTGTCCTCTGCTGATCTTAATGTCTGTTCTGGTGTAAGTCCTGTCCTTTCGTAGATGTTGCCGCACCATTTCTTGTGTTGACGACCTCTTCTTATTTGATCGCTCAGTGTGCCATGTTGTATGATTTTACTCATGCCGCTTGACCTTATAACATGCCCAAACCAAGACAACTTCCTCTGCTCCACGGTGTCGAGTAGGTGCTGTGACGGTCCTATAGTTAGTGCAGTCAGTCGATAAATCTCTTTATTGGTGACTCAATCTTTGTATGAGAAACCAAGAACTCTTCGGAAGGACTTATTTTCTTATTCTCTCTGGTAATACAATATTTACTCTTTTTACCTAGGTGTCTTTAAAAGGTTTGAGCATCGCGTGGCCTCAAGAGGCAAGTTTGGGGCTTTGTGAATCTTCAAGATGCACTTAACGGTATCTGTTTCATTTCTTGCCCTGTTGGTCATTTCAGGTAAGTAATCAATAATATAATGTGGCTTAAGCCCGTTCATCTTTTAATTGTCCGTAAGGATTCTAATGCAAGGGCCGTGACACATTTATTATATGAATGCACGGTTTGATTATATGAATCCACATTAAATGAAATTAAGTTTGCTAAATTTACCCACGGAGGTCGTTACTCAGTACCCAGCCGACATATGCTGTAATCTCGATGTCGATTGTTGGTCAATTTTCCATTGTGTTCAAAATTGAAATTAGATCGACATAACTTCTACGTTATTATTGACTTAAGAGTACTTTGTAATATGACGTCGGTTCAAGGTCTGAAACACGACATCACGTAAAATCTCATATAAAGCGAGTCAGCCACGTCTATTCAACGTGAGAGATAACGTCGATTTGACGCTTATCCTAAAAGGAAATGCCGGGTTGGCTGCATCTGTACAGAGTTCGTAGTTGACGTTCCAAAGGAGAGTTGAAAAAGGAACATTAGAAGGGAACCATTGTTAGCAAAATCCTAAAGAATATAAGCCGACATTAATGAAAGTAGGGCCAGGCATTCTATTTTAGCAAAAGTTGAAACTTCCAGAAGTCCGAAAGACGTTTATTTAACACGTTTTTCGCCTTGTTTATCAAATACTTATCAAGAAAAACGTATTCTGACAAAGCCTAATTTACCTTCTGGTTATTCAATTATATGCCCTCGTAGTTGGCTATTCCCAGACTTTTGCTCCCATGATTCGATTATGCTCCCATCGAAATCAGTCTTGAATCTTTTTGAACATGCTGCTTTGTTACCATGTACGGAATATGTCATGTTTGTACAAACATTGTATGTTGAATGGCCTTTTGTTACCAGAAACCAAAAACTTCATGAAAGATGTTTATTGTTTTTCTTAAAAGGTTGTGCTGCCTACAACAAAGATGAATACGATGATCTCAATGATGAATTTGAGGTAAGAATAAACCTTGTGACTATTTACTTTTTAAATAAAAACTAGGGGAAAAAAGAGTTCGTCCGCTGATTAGTTTTATTCTGTTAAAAAGGATATACTTACCAGTTTAGCTATTTCTAATTGTCTACCTACCTTAGGACATAGCTACAATTGTGGACAAAAATAATGTAAACATTTACTAAGTCTCGATGAAAATGACCGGAATCATGGAAGACACTTAGTAAATGAAAGGGGGCTCCCATTTTTGGTATTACTCGCTATCTGCCCCTTACTTTCTATCAACAGGGAGGTGTGACATGCAAGTCACCGAAATGAAGATTTTCAAAATCCGTCATCAGTTGAAACGGGGGTAAGGCCAGCTTACGTTAATTCATGTCCAAGATTGTAGGCCTATGTATGTGTATATGTATGTGTATGTGT
>JAAAKM020002364.1:0-13514 GCA_010016025.2 Alatinidae sp. Z8VKAUB7J3 | reverse complement strand
CTGAGCTAGGTGACCTCCGATGTTAACACACTTTTATTTCTCTAGTTGCCACATTAGCTCCCAGTCATGTTTTGTTTGAATTTGATCGTAGTCTGTTTGTGATTACGAGATAGGCAACTGTATCGTCAACATAACGACATTCATGTCATCAATATTGCATAATGTATTCCTTTGAAAATTTAATTTCGTTTATTTGAATCAATAAAAACAGTAGTTGAAAGTTGGTTTGTGGCGCAAAATTCGAATGTTGTGTTTAATGATGCGTTTCTTTTTTGAAAAAGAGGACTGAAACACATTGTTGAAAATAACATATGCGTGACAGACCTTTTCCCTGACACTCGAATTATAGGAAAAAATATGCGTATTTTTTAATTTAAACGATAGAGTCTAAAGAGAAATATGGCAACTATAGAGGGTGTCGACAGAATTTTATTGCATTGAGTTAATTTTTACTAGAAACTTAATGCATTCTCGAAAATAACATAGAAAAGTTTTCCATCTGCAATTTCGATACACCTAAGTATAATTCCAAAGCAAAGACAAACCACAGTCCCTATACTTGAACTTGTTCCAAACCAAGCATTACGCGTGACACTAAATGTCAGTCATTACGTGAAATGCCTAGAGATTTCAGTCATTGCACAGAATGCCTGTCACATATACATGAGCACATGTGTACGTATACATTTGAAAAAATATAAATTGTGACAACCTTCTTCAATGGTAGTACTTTCCGACGATCTTATCATTACACAATACATGCACAGAATATGCCAACTGGTTAAAAAAGTTGGCCTTTCACGGTATCATGATTTCTGCTGGCATCTGGTACCTTAGATTTTCCGTAGAAAATAGTACGTAAACCATTTTAATACGTGGGTCACTTTAGATTCTCCCGAAAGTCAACTTACTTGAGTTCCACTTTAGGTACGGTCTGATACATTAAGATGAAAGGCATTACAACAAAAGAAATCGGATTTTCCTTTTAGTGAGCCACACAGCAATTGTTGATAATGAACTAATACCATTTCATCCTTATCAAGAGAGGCAGTTTTAATTATAAAATCGAAAGAAATTTGTTGGTAATGGAACACGACATATCTAGAAAGTTTGATGCCTTAAAATGCCAGTGCTTCTTCATTTGATTAACAAGCAGTGAAGTCGGGACGCAAGGAATTCTCCTTCCTGTTTCACAATCAATTACATTCACTCATAATTCATAATGCGACTCCTTACACTAGTTGAATATTGGAGCAACTAACCAGCTCATATAATTTGCTATGACAACAAATACACAGACTGGGTTGCATAATACAATCACGGGATAATCATAATCCTACATGTTGTGTACATTCTTCAACAAGGAACTACGAACTTTCTGGGGTTATACAATTCAAAATTCTTCATTGATGTTGTGATCAGTGCCAATTTGCTTTTATTTAAAGAAAATGGCTTCACTTGCTTGAGAACCCAGACTGTGCCAAAATGTACACGGACAATTGCTTCCGTATCATAGGAAAGGCCAGGTCTGCATTTCATTTGGTCGTTCTGGAGTCAGTCCACATAAAAGCAAGAAAACTATTATTATGCAGACAAAAAGAGTTCGTTTTCTCGCTAGGCCTATTCAATTAACCTTATTGTAATGGACGCTGATTGGTCCAAAAACACAATCCATTCAAGCAGTACAATTTCTGGTTGGTGCTCTGAGGAGTGTCAGAGGAAAACAGGTTTTCAGTACACAATGTTTTCGCTATTTTGTGCAATAAAAATGTCTTTGGTAAGTTATTTCGAATTGGAAAACTTAGCTGCGTGTCTTGTGTCACAGGTTCAGCTGTATTCCTACCTCTCCCGTTCTTCACGTACGTACAGACTAAATGACAAACATTTTACTTTTGTCTATTATTACAAAGTAATAAATAAGTCGACAAAACTTTGACGTTTCAAGTCAAGTCAGACATCAAGTCAGACATCCAAATATTGACCGACTTATCATGAATAAATGATCATTTATTTAGAAACAGTTAATTGTAGCTGACGTCACGCTTTTCAGACCTAAGTTGGATATCTTTTCGAGTTTG
The DNA here is from genome assembly GCA_010016025.2 of Alatinidae sp. Z8VKAUB7J3. Classification (NCBI taxonomy): domain Eukaryota; kingdom Metazoa; phylum Cnidaria; class Cubozoa; order Carybdeida; family Alatinidae; species Alatinidae sp. Z8VKAUB7J3. Next base: position 11,436 of record JAAAKM020002364.1, on the reverse strand, counting down.
ACATGATTCAGAGGACCAGATGCTTAAATGCAAATAAAGAATCAACCTTTCGTACCATTTTAACATTGTATTTAAATTCAAATTATAACATGTTAGAAAAATTGAGAACATGATCAGTGTTCCAAGCCAATCGTAGTTTTTTATGGCAAAGTTCCCTTATTTTAATGCACAGATTTTACTAATCGTATCCAATTAAGTTTCATTTGATGAGTCCAAGTTACTCTTTTACTCATTACTATTACGCAAAAGAAGTACCACCTATCATGATCAATTTAGTCTTTTCTTGAAGTTTTCATAATAAAAATAGTTTTGGTTCCTCACGTCCATAACCTGTTTTAAGTCAAACATTTCGGACACCAGCAAGCTTAAAACTAGTTGCCACTGTGAAAGAAAGACGTTTACATTTCTAGAATATTTCATTAAGATATAGGTAGTTGCCACGTTGTGCCTCGTAGTCAGTATCTGCAAACACAGGGAAACTAACAGAAGAGTAACATAAAACATAAAATCGGTCTCGGTTTTACTGCTTCTTGGTAAACGTTAAGCTATAACCAAGTCAAAAAGTGCACTATCCAACTCCTATGTAATTTTGCGACAGGGTCAGTTAGATGGGGGGTAGACCTATGAACGAGATTTCATAGATCGGGAGGTATGTTAGTTTGCAGGGATGGAGGTACCTCAAACCTTGTTGTGATTCAGCGAATGTTTTGTAGATATAGTGAGAGTCAAGAGAGCTATGCTGCAGACGAAAGAAATGATGCCGGCTTTAGACTTTGTAATTATACTTTCTTGCGTTCGGACAACACTGTTTCTGAAGACGAGCTGTTTACCTATTCTTGTCTTAAATTGGTAAGTTTTGTTCTTATTCTTTCCTGATATACATATATTTGGAAAGGGTATCAATAGTTAAAAGGGGTAGACATTACTAGAAAACATGTTGCTTGAGGGTAGTGATTAATTGGCGTAGATGAGCTAATAAACGGAGATATACCTATCTGTAATTAGGGAGGGTGTACCCATGAGAGCCGCTGTAGGTCAGTGGATATTTTCCCTACTTCCACTACCAGAGGGTACGAGTTCGATTTTCCCGACAAACCATGGTAAAACTAGGAATGCTGTCTAGTTTTCAAGTGCTCTGTGTCACAACAAGAGTTCCATGTACCAGGGCCGGAGCTGGCAAGGGATTCTTGAAGGGGCCCCGAGAGCCGCATGCTAAAATTTTTGGTGCCACTCCCAAGCCGCTTAAAAATTGCACACGTCACTTTCAAAATATTAACTACACCAATGTTAGATATATACCAACGCAATCCGCCAAGTAAGCCATTAGAAGTCAAAACAAACATAGTATGACTAGAGATAAATTTCAAAAAATGCTTTGATCACAAACTTGATACTACCACTGAGTGACCTGAGTAATAATCAACAGCTCAAGTAACAAAATACTATAGGCCTACGTCAAAGAATAGGGATGCAAACAATAATGTTTTGTTGTATTGAATTAGCCTATGGTAACATCAAGAGATTGTTAATCGAAAAATAATTGAATAGATTTTTTTTAGGGGGTACAACTTTGATTTCTGAAATTTTGAGAGGCCCCGGCCCCCTCTCAGCTCCGGGCATACCATATACTTGGGTAATCCCCCGGTCACGAAGCTGGCCCTCTAAGAGAGGGGGGTGGTTGGGATCTTCAAAATATGGGGGGGAGTTCATATGTTTCATCATTGTCCGGAAATAATCCTAACAATAGAATCCATTCAATTTTATATCATATTTGGTTACATCGATACAAAAATGTCAGAGGTAGGTCCAACATTAATATTTCCGATGCATTATGACATACTACAGTGAAAAATATATATGTTAACCCTAATGTCAGGGGGGGGCGGAATACGCTTCTGAATTCTCTCAGGAGGGCGGGGCCCGTCCTTGCCCCCTAACCTTCGTGACTGTAAGCCCCTATCCCCTGCCAAAAGTTAGTGTCCGGTGTAAAACTTCATCATTTGAGTATCTGTCAAGACCAAAGTGTACCAAGCGAATATTTCCCCCGTAGTTTTGTACATTTTAGAGTATGTATACTTGACTTAGAGATCTGCAAACTTGATTGACACTTTTTAAATCACAGACTGTCTGATAAGGCAACCCTGCAACAAACCGACTAGTCTGTCACCCACCTTCAATAAAATACGTCGTAACTTGTTAAAGTCATAGAGACACATCATGTGTTTAAGAGGAGTACTATAAAATATGTCTCGAAACTGTCTCACGAAACAGAAGCATGTTAAAGGTGATAACAAATCTAACCACATGGTTGTTTGTACATAGCTGGACACAAATGAAAACCTTGTTCAAGACAGCAAAGGATTACAGCTCATGCTAGTACGTAATCAACCTTTGGCAGAAACAGCGACTAACAATGTAAGCATGCAAATATTCAAGAGTTGGAGTTCATTACTATATCCGCTATTAAAGAGCTTACAACAACCGTTGTGGTAAACTAACTACTCAGATGGGAACACAAATGTTAGTATCATTAACATGATGATATTGGACCTTCTTTCCTCTTCCTGTTACCTTAATAAAGTAGTGTATAGAGGTGTAAACAAATTGGTTTCGTCTGATCAACAATAAAATAGTTTACGTTGTAACAAACTGAATGTGGCTACGAATTCTTGAAGGTTACTAATCACGAAGTTGTAATAATACTTACTCATTGTTATGTAGCTTATATACAGATTGCTGGTATCTTCTTGAACATCATCTTATAAACATTCTGTACAAACGTTGAAAAGTAAGTCGTTACAGATGTACATATGATAAGCCATCCGTAACAAATAGTATACTCCAGGTTTTACATATCAATAGAGGTTTGCTCTGAAGAATGGTTTACAACGTCGAGGTACAAAACCACTTCCCATAGAAATGTCAAGGATCACTAAATCTATATTTCTATTTTATTGTATAAGTTAAAATACAATGAAACAGAAACAGGAATATATGAAGCAAAGTTATGAATCACTGAAGGGAGAAATTAAACTCAGCCAATGTTCTCAGCAAATGCTCAGAGAAGCATGATAATAGTGATAAGAAAAATATTCCTCTTATATTCTGATAAAGTTATGATTTTTTTTCCAAAGACACAAACAACTTCCTTTGTGAAGTCATGTTCTTGTGCTGAGAGGGCAACGGAGGTTTGCTGTTTCTTAATTTTTACAATGCAAAGAAGCACTTTGTGTGCTTCAAAAGACAATCCGTCGGCAAACTGGCATCTAGGCTTCATCGGGTATTAGAGTCAATTTTTATCTTTTATTTTTCAGCAAAATGCCGACTCGTGCTAGGCCTGATAGATCAGAGGCTCATAACGTGGGGTCTACAGACCCCTTTGAAGTCTATATATGATACATAAGGGGTCCGTGATTTATTAAGTATCGATGAAATATATAGTAAATTTTGGTTATTGAGGAGATTGTTTCCAAAAGAGAAGCAACAAAAGCAATAAAAGTGCTATTCTTATCGTTTAGATTCATAATGAAATGCAGTTTAAATGCATATTACGTACACATGCATTTTGTGTATGGTGCTTAAATTCATTAAGGGGTAATATTTCTTTTTCTTAAGGGAGCCAGCGGGAAAAGAAAGGTGGCAGACCATTCCTATAGAGCAGCAGTTCCAAACCTTTTCAAGATGGCGACCCCTTATATATAGAACCAAATACCTTATCGTGACTCCGCAACGAACAAAAATTGTATTTTACTATGAAATCGCCTTCACTCATTTAACTGATCTTACTATTTGACATAATAATTATCAAAAGAGTCTTCATTCAATTGACATAATAGATTCTTCTGTCTTAGCGACCAGTTCAACTTGCCTTAAAGCCACTCAGCGCAGCAATAATGTTAGTTTCTGTTTCAAACTGATGTACTAGTGACCTAAGCTGTTAAGGAATTTCATCGGTAAGGTGTTTGATCAAGACGTCTTTGAAATGTTCAAGGTGATCAGAAAGACACTTTTAACTTCATCACAAAACAACGTTAGATTCGCTTCTTTGACCTAAATATTACAAGTGAACACAGTGATATGTTCAAAGATATTACTCGGGTAACATAACCACTGAACTCCAGTATTGCATTGCAATTCCTGGTGTTCTGTATGGAAAAAATTCTTTGAAGTCTTCACAGGAAAAATTGGAAGAACTAATTCGGAAAAACTGTACATTCTTGTTATAGACTATGGAAGGACGCTTCTATATCATGTTTGGTTGTCCAATGGCGCATACTCTTGCTCCATGTCTTGATGATGATGGATATCGCTCCGACTTCCCTTATTTTTGGCCTACGGATTCATTCTAAATTATTTCATAGAAAATGGCCTACTGCTGTTTTTGGACTGCACAATTTGTCACATAATTGCAATCTTGCTAAATGAATTTGTCCATGTTCGGTCTATTCCACGACACGGCAACAATCTCGCCTCAACTTCACTTTACCGAAAGTTCGAATCTTTAGTTAGGGGTAAAGAAACATATATCTATCTGAATTTCCTGCAGTGGGTATCCTCTGCAAGTTTGCTAGGAAGAGTTTACTGTAAGAAAAGCAATTGAACAGAGGTAAATTTTTTTTCTTAAAAGAAAAAAGTTCCAACAATAAACTGTTTTGAGAGAGAGTTGAGGGAGGAAACAATGCATTGTCTTGAATTAGGAGAGCAGCTTTGCAATGAGGGAAGCGCTGCATGAATAAGAGACTTGCCAAGTTTTAGGCTAGTCCGCCACCCCACAGAAAGTGCCCGACGACCCGCAGGTTGTGAGACCACACTATAGATGTTTGAGTTATAATTCCATGAGTCATAGTCGTCTTCGATATTGCCAATTGAAGATAAACTGTGGATACACTGATTGTCTCTGTGCATTACAAGAATTTATGGGATTTAACTGTAGATCATAGGAATTAACTGATTTCAAGGAATGTCAAAGGGCGCAGTCTGGTGTGAAGCTTGTCCTTTGCAAGAAAGAGTTGGACCTTATCTCGTCCAGACAACAAACGTTGGTTGTTCTGTAATCCTTATAGATCAATCAAATACTTTCAGTAGTCTCTGTACTTATTTTTAGTTAGTGTTCCCAATGATCATTGGCAACGTTTTGCTAACAAGGTTTGTTTCAACTTAGTAATTTGGGATGTTTAAGTAAACAATCGCTGAAACAAAATGCACTTAAATAGAGATGTACTGTATGTGTCTCTGTTGTTGAAGCTCTAGATGAAATAGTTCAAAAAGTAAACTATTTAAGCTACTGTAATGAAGGAGGCATTTGTTACTGCCAGTTTTCAGAGTCAAGATTGATAGTATTTAATTGAAAAAGTTTTATCTGTCTAGTACAGCCTATGATGCCTGAGCATATAAAATTAGCCGTGAAAGTGTTTAGTGAAAATACACGTAACAAATCGGATGAATCCTCCTGGAAAACAACAGAAGACGGGTCCTTTCATTAGTGAAAGAGGAAGTATAGCCTCCTCAAATTCGAACTTGAAAAATGGATTAGAGTGATAATATAGTGAAGGGGAGCATTAGAATTAGCGGTATACTAGAACTAACCCAAGATAATATAGTTTAAAAATTTTTGCAGATCTTCGAGTAGACGATAAGCCAGACAATATTACAGGAAAGCAAAGATTGGCAACTGCAGTGGCGGCGCCTGCTATGGGGCTAGTGGGACTCAACCACATCATTGATTTTCAAAAATAAAATCTTAATTTGGGTTTGAGCTTTACCGTCTATGTTAATGCAAACATTTTCCTCTAATTTCAATGCTTTAGGGTCTTCATTTCTGGTTAATTTCGTTCGCCCGTCTATTTTCTGCACATAAAGTAACATTCCGTTGCTGACCAAACCAGTCCCGGTCTTGAGGGGCTAGCCCCAAACAGAAAGAAAGTCATCGAATCATTTGTGGAAGTGTCGGCCATTTCAAATGTTTTCTGTAATCCGATTGGTTAACTTTGCTTAAAATGTTTGCATTTGGGGCTACTTAAAGCTAGCCCCAAGCAATAATTAGCACGAAATTCAATCCATGAGATGTGGTTTTTCCTTATGACAGAATCAAACTTTAAGTGAGGAATTGTCAAATAGCGGCATCAATAACAGCTCTTGATTCATATCCAAAGGGCTGATATTTAACAAGGAAAAACGAGAACTAACATTTATTCTTTTTGTGCCAAGAAGGCTTAAAAAGTGTAACTGGTGTAGCCAGACGTCTCGATTTCTTGAGTAAGGTACAAATCTTACATACAGTGATTCAAACTCTCAATGTTAATATTTGCAAGTTTAGTACAGGTATGGGCAACATTTTCCTGACGAAGGCCGGACCAAAAGCTGACCATTTCCACGCTTACTTATTATTGTATGAGTTGGTGCTTCTTCTAATGGACTGTTCCGTAGTTTCAAAGCTTTTTCTTTATATTAAAAGGTTTGGAATAGAAAAAGTCACTGCAGCACGTCAATACGTTTGAAATAACCCGGAATTTTATAGCAAAAGGGTAAGTGGTAGTCTAATAAATTCGCGGCCTTTTCTTGAATTTCACAAATTAGGGGGCTTATAGTGACATGCTACCAGAGTAAAAGGTTTAAAGAAATAGACATTTATAGCCGTTCAATATAGCTCTGCAGAGAACAGAAAGTTGTATTTGTTAATAGTAGCCATAGCAGCAAAACTTTTGGATACAGTTGTATTTACTTGTACTGCTGTACCTAATATATTCACAACGTTGATGAAATTTTTATAAATAATGCTCAAAAGTAGAGATTTTTGATTCAGACAAAATTTCGTTATAAAAAGCAAGATTCTTGATAATAATAGACTTTTACTGATAATTTTTTATTACTACGACATTAGCACCACCAAAATTTTTTTCCTCGAGACGCCACTGGCAAATTGGCAGACTAGATCCTAATTGTCTAAACACGCCAACTACCATGATACTAAATTTTGGGACAAAATTGAACTAATGGAAAACAAGAAGAAGCTGACAGAAGTGCGTGGCCAGAAGGATGTATATTCTAATGTTGATTTCAGTACTTTGAAAGGGGCTTATGTACGGGAGCTGAAACAGGATTAACAACATACCAAAAGTGTTGGAACAGTTGAGGGTGAGACTTTTGCACATAGAGTACAGTGCAAATGAGGTGAAGAATATAATTAATTCCCCGGAGACTGTAGCTGAACAAAGTGGACTAGACCGAGGAGAAGGAGTCGGTTACGGGCTGCTATCTACTCATTAGTGAGACGAGCCCATAAGAGAGAACATTTGACCAAATTTAGAACTTAAACAAAATTGTGCTCATTCCAGAAACACACGGCATATCATTTTATTTTTAACGCGGAGTCAATTACAACGTAGTACTTTAGATCAGTTCATTACGATGTTAGTTTTGCATTCTTAAGTGAAACCAAAACAGGAAGTGTGAACGAAGACGCTATATATGGTTAAGCTAATAATACTGAAAAAAAATCCTAGAATTCGGTTAATTCCTATAATGTACATTTCAATCGCATAAATTCTTATAATGTACAGGTACAAACAGTGTCTCCATAGTTTATCCCCAATTCGCAATACCAAAGAAGGCTATGACCCACTAAAATGGTAATTTACCATCCAAATGAATGGTCCCCGACCTGCCACGGCCGGTGAACCCCCTGCAGAAAAATAAATGTTACCGGCAAATTTAATCATTATATAAAATATGCATGTGCACGTGATATGCAATTCCAATTGCAACTTACATCGAGTCTAACCGATAAGAATAGAATCTTCCCTGCTTTTGCTGCCTCTCTTTTCTAAATAATCTCCTAAATAATCAAACTTTACTACATGTTTTTTCGATACTTAATAAGTGACGGACCCCTTATGTACAGTTACATTACATTAAAGAGGCCAGGTTAAAGATCGCTGATCTGTAGGGCTTAGCATCAATTTGGCATTGTGCTAAAACATTTTGAAATAAGAACTTGTAATTGGCTAATCTATGATTAAGCTAAATACACTCAAATTTTTTTAGGGGTATGAAGTTAAAATAAAAAGAGACAGTAAGTATCAAAAGTGACATTTTAAAATGCATGGACTTTTCATATCTCACGCAGTTATGGAAAATATTGTCTAATAATGGAGGGAGGAAAATTTGTGGAAATTTAAGCTTTTTAGACATTTTTTCAATAGCATCACAAAATATATGTAATATATCAAATCATACTTAGATTTTCCATAGTAAATCATAAATAAATCCCGAATAAATTTCAAAAACAAGTTACGAGTAACCGTTTTCATTTGACTATAACTCAACATACACCGGCACTATAAATCTTAAACAACATCAGTGCAATTTGGTTCAAGTTTCAGTATTTGCCATTCAGTAGTGAGTTGGCAAGCAGGGTACTTATTAGCTACAGAGACTTCCATACTCCAGCCAATACGTGTATGTTACGGATTTAGGGCAGATAGAATTTAGGACATGAAGGCTGAAACACTGCTAGAGCACCAAGTTAAAAACTAAAAGGCGAAGGATAAATGATCTCTGTAAAAGGAGAAAGTAAAGGAATTGGCTGAATCAGGTAAATAGGTTTTGATGGTTTTCGGACAACTTAAGATCAGCACTCTATTAAAACCATGCTGCAGCTTTAATAGATTCTTGGCTTCAATGCCACTGAGATATTATATCCACTTTTGCAAAATTGCGCCAAAACGAATTCATCTAGTAAGAGATTGACCAATAGGATTTGCAGGTTATTATATAGAGTATCAGATAATTGAAAATGTCTTCCCTACGCAGCTTTTTCTAGGCTTTAACATTTGGTCTTCAAACACAAGAAACTCTACATTAAAACAACGCAAGCTGTTGCTAAGTTGTATTATTCTTCAAAGGATTGTTACAAAAATGAAACGTGTAATGCTATAATGTTAAGAGTATGAGATCCTGTCTCATAGGAAAGGATGACTGTATTTATATTTTATAAAGCGTTCAATGCACGTATCAAAATTGATCTAATGACAGAGCTCTAGTAGCCTTAATGGTATTTACAAATAGGAATGAACTAAAGCCTTTTCAAACAATACGAAATCGCTCAAAGAGCTGACTCTGTTAACGTAAATTATTAAGAAACTTTCTTACTATATATTTACAGTGCATAATAATCGTAGAAAATTGTATTCAGTAGAACGTGAAGACCAGGACCAACAACGGAAATGATAGAGAACCACATACGGTGGTTATTACTTTCAACTGACGGCACATAATTATATGTAACTACCTCCAAACACCGTTAGAAAATAAATAAACAGCATAGATTATTTACGTTTAATTGTAACCCTTTTTCCCTGAGTAAAGGAATCTTACATCACTCTATAATTACTCGTTGATATAAAACGAGGGACTCCCGTAGCTTACTCCAGTCTTGAGTATCTTTTTCCGCCACTGTTATTCCAGCCACCTAATTTTTAACTCCCATAAAACCAATTAACTCTGTTGTAGTGGTACCATTCTTACAGAATATAGTCTTAGTCATAATGGCAACCTTTTAAAAATACGCAAATTTATGCTTTGTAAATAATTTACTTCAATCAAAAGAATATTTGCTCATTAGTTTTGAACTGTCCGCTATTGCAAGATCTATCTTATAAAGAAGTGCCCGTTATGTATTGTTCGCTTTACTGATATATCCATATGACAATTTTGTCCTAATTCCTAACCTTGTAGTTTCTTTTTCAATAAGACGACCACTATGGAGACGAGCCAAAATGCAGGAGGCCGGGGGGTATGGGAGTAGGGGTAAGCAACACCTTCCTCTGAGAAACGATGATGTTCCATTATCACAATGGATAATTTGCCCTAGCTTTCACTGTTCTAAAGCAATGAATTGTTGTGTGAATTGTAATGATTTGAAGTAATTTTGCTATTTCGTCTAATCAAGGTATGGTATTGACCCATTGAAATTTTTAGGACATTAGCTCATACATACTTAATATACGACAGTCCATGCTAAATTGTAAGTTAAAAGTATTGCTGTAACCAAAAAAAGGGTTCTGTCCCCTACCAACTCTTTTACTTATTTAATATTGAAATCTTGTAGCCTTCCTGCTTTTTGACTTTATTTCAGAATTACTTCGCTTAAGTTTTAACCCGGATGTTTCTAACATCATGTGAAACCATCGAGAAAGAAAATAAAGCATGTCATTGGCAGATACAAAGTGAATGTAGAATTTTGAGCAGACGAACTAACAATTTGTCGATTGCTAGAGTTTGAAAACGATCACGTCTGCAAAATCGCAACACTGTATAACACAATTCTAATTAACAAGTACAGTTTTATGTGACGCATCAGCTTTTATACCTCAATAAAATGTCTTTATCAAAATATAAGTACGGTTCAAGTTAATGATACCAGATCCAACAAACCACCCATGCCTAACATCATGTCTGTGAGCTTGGGTTAATTACAGGGATTTAAACAAGCTTTGGTTAAATTTGTTTCAAGACTAGCGTTATCATATATTGGTATCCCAAAGCTTATTGGTTTTGAAAATGAGCCACAATCTTTCCAGTTTTATCAGTATATCAGAATTAACAACTTTTTAAAGACTCAATTGAAGTGTCTGAAACAACTCTGCAGATTGTCGCGTGTTATCTGCCAAAGTCGAAGGACAATAAATTGCTTTATGGGTATTTTGCACTTTAGTTCCCCTTTGTCTTTATCAGGCTAATATATATATAATATAGCATAGTGGAAAGAAAACACGTCTTACGAACAAGCCTCACTATCTCTTGATTGCAAATTGCTTGCTGAGACATGTCACTGCCTATCACTAATTGTACACAAGGTTGTGTAGTCCAACATTTACCATTCCCCCACAGTTAACAGTTCATCACTTGGTTTTTCTTAAATAAATAATTTGTCTAAAACAATACTGAGTGATAATACAAAACTCCTTTTAACATGTAGCTAATCCCGAGCCCTAGAAAGCTGACCATAGGACACATCAATTTGATGCAACAGTTTCAAACATTGCTTTATCATTACCACTGATGAGAATTGTACCACTTCTTTTCATGTAATACGTAAAAAATGAGACGAGTATGGTTAACCAAATGACCAAAAATCGCACAAGATCCCGTTTTAAACTTTAGTTACAAAGGGTTCGTAGATTTGAATCCATGCATTTCCTGAATCAATACTTCTCACAAGGAACACTCGTTTTACGTCAAGAAGCCACAGTTTGTCACATTTTTCTCTCTAAATCAATCTGGGTGAATGTAGGTTAGAAGGAGTCCTTGATGTGACTTCTCTTACATCGCAAACCATTTCTAGTCATGTTTGTAGCTGACAGAACCAATCATAAAACCGAGTAAAGAAAACAGCACTGGTAACAGTACTAAACCGTTAAATAAACCGAACACTAC
>JAAAKM020002363.1:0-13514 GCA_010016025.2 Alatinidae sp. Z8VKAUB7J3 | reverse complement strand
GGAGAGCAGCCTCTCTGCGCCATGTGACTTGACCAAGGAAGAACTACCCTCCGGCCCGTCATCAATCCAAAGCCCATGAAAGTTATAAAGTATCATCGTGAAGAGAGAAATGCTAGTTTTGAAAAGAACGGAGGTCACCTAGCTCAGTTGGTAGGGCGCACGCCGCGAGGGTGTAGGTCACGGGTTTATTCCCCAGTGGTGACATATTTTCTATTTCTCTAGTATTCTTTTCAAAACAAATGTTTCAATGTTTTCCTGATTTTGTAGTGGGTGTTTTCTTGAATTTCGTAAGCTTAATAGATAGTGCAGTTATTTTTTTGTGCTTTTTGGCATATCTTAAAGAGGATGTAACCTCTAGTGTGTTTTATGTGTGTTTTAGTCCTAGAATAACGTTGGTAAAAGATCCTGACATTACCCCAGGCAATTTCCAAGTTGTATTTTGATTTGCCCTGTAGCGTTCTATATCCATTTAATGCCCCGCTTCCGTGTAGGGTTTTGTATATTGGGTGCTAGACCAACAAGTCTTTGATTGAACTGACCAAACCATTTCACTTCATTTTATTAACCTGACATACACGTCATCAGGAATTTGCTCTCGTTCTTTATTATTTTTTCATACATTGAAATTTAAAACAGAGTATGATATTTGTAGTTTTATTGCAAATGCTTTGATCCTTCATAACTATCTTACGTTAAATGTCCACGAGTCCTACCATTTATCACAATTAGAAAGTTACTCAATTGATCGTAGTATTGTATTGCCCATGATGTCCATAATTGCCCTTGCGAAGGACCTTGTTTCTCCGTTACCTCCTTTTCGTGTTGAAATTAGAGGTTTGTCGTGGCTGATGCTTGATATCTAATTAGTAATGGAAGTAATGAATATACTTAAAGTATCAGTATTTGTTATAAGTTCTACTAACACAATAGTGGTATTATTTACCACCAAATAATAAAGTTATGACTCTTTTGTTCTTTGTTAGCAAAATTCGTGGATTCAAAATTAAGAGCTGGTAATAAGGTATGGTGACAATTAATTTGCATAACCCAAGATCGCTTTCAAGGTGCAGTTGTCGTGATAATAACATTAACGTGTACTGTATTAGGGCAGTGTAACTTCCCGAATAGAGAATCCGATAAGCAATTACATAAACCGAAATTTGGGGAATCTTCGCATATTCTTGAAGAAAAATCACCAATTAGTATTAAGCAGTGACACAGTAGTTAATTAATGTAAAATATTTGAAATCGTTACAGATCGCAAGGTGAAGGTACTTTTGATTGGAAATCAGTCAAGCGTCAACTCAGTGTAGAAAGATTATCCAGTTCAGTTTCACTCGTTGCTGGAGTGAAGACTACCAAAATTTGTAGTCGAAAAGAATTTGTATACAAGTTATGGCAAACTATTGCGCCGTTTATTTGCTTATGGCAATTTCCTGTGGGAGTTAAAACGTTTAATGTTAATTTTAAAGGTAAAATAAACCTATGACAGTCAACGTTATCTTTATAATTTTATGCGAGTAGAACAGTATCATGTTTTTTCAACCATTTAAACACTTCTTACTTACACAGGAAGCCACGGAAGAGGAACTGGAGAAGCTTTTGAATAAAATCATGGTTCTGTTTCGCTTCATTCATGGTATGTAATGTCTTCTAGAAAACAGATTGTGAAACGACGTCTTTGTTGTGCTATTACTACTTCATCGTCAAAACCAGCTAACTCTATGGTATAGTAGACTAGTAACTTGCTTTGAAATTGTAAGTAAATACAATGATATGGTCTTAAATAGTTAGTCTTAGAGTTCGGGTAAATAAATATTAAAAAGGAGAATTTCATAATTGTAAAGCGGGCACAAAAGGTAAGATAAATTGGAATGTAAAAGCAACGCACTTAGTATTACTGTTTTATCGTTTTTATTGAAAATGAACGATTTCGATTCGTTCTGTGACTGCAAAATATAGTAGATAGTAAGGTAGTAGATAAATGTTATTTTGATGATGTGTCTCTCAATATTAAATAGCTTAAATATGGTCTTCAGACATAATGTTAAAATAAGATTTGTGTAATTTGAATGAATTTCTTTATTAGTAGTAGATCGTTGTTTTGCGCTATCTTTTTTAGAAATTAATGCACGTTGTTTTAGGTCAAAGAGATAGAAAGTATCTTCACGTCTCGCAATAAATCTTTGAATGACAAGCGATAGTTTCATTGTAGCCTTTCAACAACTATAAGGAAAACTTGCTCGTTGCCAGTAACGTTTACTCAGTGGAGTGACAAGATTGGCCGTTAATCTTATTTCAGGGAAAGATGTATTCGAAGCATTTTATAAAAAAGACCTTGCAAAAAGATTATTGGTTGGTAAAAGTGCATCGGTAGATGCAGAACAGTCCATGCTCTCCAAGTTGAAACAAGGTAAGTACACTTTTAATGTACTTTACGTTGTACTGTGGAAGTAATACAGGCTGAGACAGAGCTTGTTAGAATTTGGGAAAATGTATCTCTGAAAGGTCGCGAGTATCTGTTACGAAAATGAACGTTGTGACAAAGTGAGTAATGTCTGACGAAAGATGGCGTAAAAAAGCACCAAAATTTACTGATGTACGGAAGTACATCCGATTACGTTATACAAAGTTTTTATAGTATTGACCGTGGTCTCAACATTCCATTGAGATGGATAACTGGCTAATACGCATGGACCTAAACAGGTAACATATGTTAGTGCCCCTTAAATCAGGGGGTTGTCAACCTTCAACATCAGATCGGTTGCAGTGGGATCATCACTTGCTCCTTTTTAAAAGTTTTCATATGGCATGCTCGAATTAAGATCAGCAGACAATCATGCCCGAAGTTTATTTTTATACCCATTTTTCTGGGTCACCTGGCGAAACTGGTTGCCATTTTTAGAAACGCTCACATTGCCCCACAAAAGTGTGCTTTTAAGACAGTTTGTTAAACAAATAGGGAATGTTTAACCTCCCTGTCGCGGGAGCTGGATATTTTTACAGAGCCTTCAAATGCAAATATGATTTATTCCGGAAGCATTTGATTTCCCTCGCGTTCATAATCCTTAGCTTCGAATTTGAACGTCCTTTCCACGAAATGACTAGAAACTATTATTTGCGTACTTCATTTTATTGATAAGGAAAATCCTCATGCGTCAGGTATATGCTTAATAGTGTAAATTTTCGACTTTTCTTACAGAATGTGGTGCTGCTTTTACGAGTAAGCTTGAAGGGATGTTTAAAGACATGGAGTTATCGAAGGATATCATGTCAAGCTATAAACAGGTATGCTGACTTTGCCCACTTGGACTCTGGAAACAAAATATGGTGATATAGGGAGGCCACAGCCCAGCTTAACCAAAGTTTTGAAAATTTAGTCTGTTCTGGCAACTTTCATTGGTATTTTAGATTTGTTAACCTCTTTCGCTTTGTCGGCACAATTCAATATTACTTATCTTAGAGGGAAACCATAAGTTTTCCATCATCGCATGCAACTGTACGAGGTTTTTGCCATGCGCACAGATAATCTATCATAGCCACCGTAAACATTCAATAACTGATCTTCATGGTAAACCCTCAATTTTTTTGCACTTTCCACTCTAGGTTTTAAGTTGCATACACACGGTTTTGGTGGGTCTTTAATTAGCCACTAAAATTACTAATTTCATATAAGGTAGTAGTTAACTGGATTGCTAGCAGGAAAGAAGATGGTTCGAAATTTGCTATAGGTTATGGACATTGTGTGTGGCTCCATTTCTGTCTGTTAATCTGCAAGGAAAGGATGAGGCTTCCTAAGCCCATGCGGTCAAGATCACGCATGGGAACATCTGATACGCATGTTTAACAGTTATTCATAGTATCCAAGGGCAAGTAAATGTGATTTTTCTGAATTTAGTAGGTGTCCAGTTTCTCCAGCTGGGAGTCCATTGTATTCCAAACGCTACTGCAAGTTTATTTATTTTTTTCAATAATTTTCATTTCTCTGGTTTAATGGAAGGATCTCAAATTGAGTCATATTCGTGACTTGAATGTTTCTTCTATTATCACAGCATATCGAAAAACAAGATAAGGCATGTGCCATTGAATTATCAGTAAATATTCTGACGATGGTTTATTGGCCAGCATATGTACCGATGGACGTGCATGTACCTAGCTCGGTAAGATTCTTAGTTCTTAGTTTATATAATGAAGTCTTAAATAGCATTTATGACTTTTCCTACCATCCTGTGACGCTTGCATTGTCGTGATTATAAAGACACGGTCTGTGCGAATATGTATACATATAACAGATTTGTATAGGCCTGTAACATGATAATGCCAACGTGAATTTTGTGTGTGTCTGTGTGTATGTGGACACGTGAAAGATTTCTTGCATGTGCCCATCCGTATTGTGCACACTGTGTATGCGTGGTTATCCGATTTCGCAGTCGTTGCTTGGCAATGGGCCAGATTTGACACGAGATGTTGAAGACTTAAAAGACAGTAAATCAGTCGGTACCAGATGGTTATCAGGAACACTAATGGAAAATATCGGATTGTCTGTTGCGTTCGTACAACGTAGCCTCTGTTGGTATAGTATGTGTTTTCATATTTAGGGCAATTTGACATTTAAGGCACTCTCATTCAGAGAGATCCCCCTTGTTATTAGTAAGCATTCAAGTGTTTATAGTTCATGAAACTGACCCCTAACTACACGCGTATTGTGTATTATTACCCGCTTGAATCTTTCGTGGCTTCGCAGTGTCTGAGATCCCCCGAGGCGCTATCTATCTTTACCGAAAGAAGTTTGACGAAAGCAGTTTGACCTCTTTAATTCTTTTGATCCCATCCGCAATTGACCCATGTTATTCAACGTGTAAGTTTGTTTGAGACGACTTTCGATAGACAGAGGAAATCGCAGGATAAACTAAATATGCGTAACAGTGTAACATTGCTTTGCGTTCATCAGATGGTAAAGCTGCAAGAGAATTTCAAATCATTCTACTTAAGCAAATACAGTGGACGGAAACTGCAGTGGCAAACGACATTGGGACACTGTGTAGTCAGAGCTCATTTTCCTAATGTAAGTTTCCCCCAAGATTCTTTATCTTTATAACAGTGTGTATCTGTGTCACCGTTTCTGGGATTTTCAAGATAGCATAAAAGCAGAAAACCATTACTGGCTTTAACTTTGGTCAGCATGAAACAACCCCTTTTAAGTGGATGAATAATGCCCTCGAGGTAATAAAACACCAAATTCCGTTTCCGGGTGAAGCATTTTCCTGATCTCTGTTGGCGATCCGCTTGCACAAAATAATGTTAAAGAAGAACATCAGTCAATTGAGGTACAGACGTGTATATTGTTATATGTGTTGTGATGACTTTGGTATTCAAATTTTGCAGTCGTCACTTGGGGTTACAGCAATGGCTCTAAAGGTGTTGATTCCCTTTGTAACTTCTTATTGCCTTTTGTTCTCTACTTTCAATTTAAACCATCGCCGGAAATATGACTTCCTTTAGCTGATGATATAGGATTACATTATCAGAGTCACAGTAGAGCATTAAACAGCTGTTCCAAAAGAAAATAATGCACCAATAGAAATGTTCTCTTGAGATAGTTGATATTTGCTCTTTAATGATTCATATTTACTACAACCTTTTTTGTCTGTTAAGTAGTTAATTGTTTGTAAATTATTTTGGACCGTGAGTCATAGAAATAATAGTAAGGTGGCCGCCTTGTTATATTTTTCAAAAGTTTGAAATCCATTTTTCTAGATATATGTAACCATATGTTTTATACGTTTCTTTGTTTGCACTTTTTTAAAAGTCTTATCAATTGAATTGTGTGTAAGGATTGTGTGTAGTTTGCAGTTGCATTGCTACTTGCACTTTACTCCGTCGTTTATCACCTGTCTTTCTTGTATGTTTTTCATAGGGTGCCAAAGACTTACACGTTTCGCTCTTTCAAACTCTTTGTCTACTTTTGTTCAATGATGGAAACGAATGTAGCTTTGATGATATCAAAAATGCCACTGCAATAGGTATGACCTGTGTTTATGTACTGATCTACTTCCTTTTAGCGTATCATTAAATCGCCTGCTTATTTTTGGCCGCTGATAATAGGGGGTGGGTGGGGTAGTTTCTTGATAGGGTCGTGATACTTTTAGGGGCAGTGGTCACCAAGTGTGGTTTTGTGAGGAAAGCTTTCATACACATTTTGAAAAGCTTCAATTAGTGAATACTTTTGAAATATGACTGTAGTCGTTATTACTTGTGTTTGGCCACAGTCCACCACAACTGGAGGGGTGGGGGCTCAATCTTTTTTGTGTGTACAAACAACTCACACGTTTAAATCAATCGGAAAGTTGTCTTTATGAGTTTAGTAGCATCGTATAATTATTTACTTCTAACATGAAAATTCGAGAGGTTGCATACTTGTGACGAACGTGCGGTAGCCTTCCTTGCTGTTAGAGAATTGAATCTAAAGAGAGACGTGCCCTACATTCTTACAGTACAAACTAATTTTGATTCCCTGTCAAAGACGTTCTGCCTTCTGGAGTAGTTTACAGAGGATGATTCACAAACTGCAGAAGTGCCAAATAGAAGTAACGCTAACGTACTCAAGCCATCAGCTGTTATCCAGGCGGTAATAATAATGAAGGGAAATTTATGGCCTCGTCCAGCCAACTGTTTCTCCATTCTGATACGTCGTCTTTGATAGTTTGTGGTGGTTATTTGAAAGTTGGCATTGCGTTCAACATTTGCCGTTGATTATTGATAGTATTAACGCGTGTTTTACTTTCCTAATTCTCTAATTTCCGTCATTAATGTTAAATTGAATATCCATTATGTGGTATAGATGATGAAGAACTGAGACGGACCTTGCAGTCTCTAGCTTGCGGCAAAGCAAGAGTCATCAAGAAGCAACCACAGGTGACTTAACATGACGTAGCTGTGTGTTTATCTTTAATTTATGTAGATTAGTAATCTAAACCCCGCGAGCCTCATTCTTCCTTCAATTATTCTTGTTTAGATTTAACTCTTGAGTATGTGTCAACGCAAATGCATCGTAGGGCATCCTGGTCAGTTTTGCACGGAGGATATATGTGACTGGCTCATACCATTTACCTATTGGTTGGTTAGTTTACATTAACCACGATGTTTAGGCAGTATCAGCAGAAATAGGGCAGTTCTTTTTTTGTGTGCCTTTGTGAGCTGTTTACTCTCCTATACACGTGTTTCTTCACAAAGGGTACTTCATCAGTTTTTAACTCGGTTCCCAACCATGATATCAATTTTATTATTCCTTTTACTGGTACACATTCTTTAAAAATCCGTAAACAAATTATGAAACTTTGTTCTAGTGCTTTTCCCCGTCCCAATTTTGGGTTCATTTTTCGCCACACTTGTCGTCTTTCAGGTTTTTTCGAGCCAATGATGTAATTCCAAGATGGCCTCGATCAGGCGTCGTTTACCGTTTTAAGTGTAATGGATGTAACGCCATGTATGTGGGTCAAACTATTCGTCATTTTCATTGTGCCACTCGGGTAATATGGGTCTTTCAGCCTTGACTGGGAAAAAGCTCTCTAACCAACGTTTCTCCGGTATTCGCTCTCATTGCACTTCCTGTAACACACACTTTTCCATTTCAAACTTTACCTTTCGTACTTCAATCTCTACTGAGTTCGACCTCCTTCTCAAAGAAACCCTCCTTTTGTCCCAACTTAAACCCAACTTGAACTGAACAACTTCTTCCATAAATCATTCTCTATTGCTTCAAGTAACGGACTTTTTGCTAAACGTTTTCGCCATACACTGATCACAGCAATCGTATGGAGTGATGTGGCTAAGCTTCATATTTCCCTTGCTTCTCCCCATATCACTTATGTTCCTTCTTAGCAGCAATTAGTGCTTTTCTATTGTTTGTAATATTTGGTGTTGTCTTAGTCTTAATTTATTAACTCGTTTTATAACGCTAGTGATCTACCTTTCAAAACTATATGGGAAACATCGAAAGCTCAGGATATAATAGATTGTTTGTATTTTATTGCGTATGCTGGGTTTTAATATTTATCATAAGATTACGTTTTCTGCCTGGCTTATCTGTCGCTAATTTCTATGACTTTTGCAATGCAAAAAACAAAACCAAAGATCACAGATTTTTTGTATAGAATAGCAAAAACTTGATAAAGAGTTTTTGAATATACTTAAGCCATTGTGGCCCGATACACCCCAGTGGTTTTACACCGGAGTTTTTGTTATTTTTCTTGTCTTGAAAGCCCGAGAGCGTATAAAGGAAATATCAAATAGACGGTGACAGGCGCTAAATCACTTCGTTCTAAAAACTGTTTCAACTAAAAGAGAAATAGTTTAAAAAGGAAAGAAAGCTTAAAGCTTCTCCCACAGGACAGGTACATTTGTAAGTCTTCAACTTAAATGAAAACCTGTAAATTTCAGTGATGTGTAGCTATCGGGTCAATTATAAGGAAGATTTACCGTTTTCTTTCTAGAATGTCAAAATTTGGAAGGTTATTTTAGTTTTAAGGTGTCTTCAGTGGTATGTGTCGTAGTTAACTGATGTTTTAGGCGACTTTCATCGCAATAAACCCGTTTATTTGGTAGAAAACGGCCTATAATAAACAACGCCTTACCATGGTCATCGCACCAAAATATTTGTGTCATCTCCCCACCCCCGTATTATTCCAACCTCTCTATTATTAGTTTTTGGGAATGTTCCCCCCCCCACCCCCCGATCATTTGGTACTCTAGACTAAGATAGTATTGTTAGTCCACTGATTTAATTATGCTATTATGGTTAATTGTAGGTCCGCGTCTTTAAGTGTACGTTCTTTCTTGAAATACTTAAAGGTTTATCAAAAAGAGTACTGAAACGAAGTATTGATATCACATTGACAGCCATGTAAAAGGTGTTGGTCTGAGTATATAACTTGTCTTTTCAGGGGAAGGACATCGATGATGATGACGTCTTCCATTTTAATGATGAATTTAAGCACAAGTTATTTAGAATCAAGATAAATCAAATTCAAATGAGAGAAACGGTAAGAAATAGAAGGATTTTTATTCATTTGCTTAGACATAGCTATTCGTCATTACTATCGTCTGTGTCGTCACCGACACCCATCATCTCCATGAGCATCATTACCTTCGTCATCATTATCATCATCATCATCATCATCATCATCATGATCGTCGTCGTCATCATCCTCATCACAATGATCTTCGTCATCATCATCATCACAATTATCTTCGTCATCATCACAATTATCTTCGTCATCATCATCATCATCATCATCATCATCATCATCATCATCATCGTCATCATCATCATCTTCCTCCTCCTCCTCCTCCTCCTCCTCCTCCTCCTCCTCATCATCATCATCATCATCATCATCGTCGTCGTCTTCGTCGTCGTCGTTGTCGTCATCATCATCATCATCATCATTATAATCATTATCATCATCATCATCATCATCACCACCGCTATCGCTATCGCTACGACTACTATCCGCATCCTCGTTCTGATTATCATTTCCATCTTTACGGTCATCATCAGTGTTCTTATTGTTGTCATTGCCATTATTATTGCCGTAATCATAAAGTGTACTTGTAGACCAGGGTGGCTGGACAGTTGGGTTGCAACAGTCTCGTTATAGATATTGTCTCTTACTGAATCGCTCTATACCTGATATTGTCGACGTAATTCAGTTCTTGGTTGCTATTTATGTACGATCAGATAGTTTCAGATTAAGTAGTCAATGCCATTTTTAGTACTGTACTGCTTATCTTATTAAAACATTTATGTAGATCACTTGTATTGTCTAAGGTTTAAGTCCTCTATTTTCTGGACATTTCCTGCCTCTATTCTGAGTAATACATAACTAATTATTTGCACTCTTGAGTAGCTACGCCATTACTTACGTTTCTGACCATGCATGGTAAAGGAGATTCCAAACTCGAGTACCCCATTGATTAATGAATATGTACCCCACTTTCCCCACTTTATAAGTGTTGCCTCACAGTCTTGTCTTTAAAGCAGCAATAGCGTGACCATAATATTTCCTACTTATGTACAGGTGGAAGAAAACGTTAGTACTACAGAAAAAGTCTTCCAAGATCGCCAGTATCAGGTACTATCTTATTCTTACAATGGAATATGTTACCTTTGTTGTAAAGAACGCCAATTTTTGGCAGAAATGTGATGGAGGAAGTGCAGGCACCAATGTAATATTAGCCTACAGGACATGCGAGTGTACAAATATGAAATTTCTTTCAATTCCTTCACTATTAATATATGAACAATCAATTTTCAAGGTGTTAAATTCGTCGATGCAGTGATTGACGATGATGGCCGCCGTTATGTTGCAAGCCACGCAACAGTCCCGGGATTTTTGACATTGTTGATTCTAAGCAGATGTAACACTATGCTTGTTATTTTTGAGGCTGTAAAGTTACGTAGTAACATAACGGCAGTTAAGCAAGGGAAAAACTGTGATTAAATTACTGGAGATACTTGGTTACGAGTGACACCGTAAGACGGCACCGGGTGAAGCTAGAAATTAAAGAAACTTTTTGTAAGGACAGTACATTCATGGTTTAATATAATAAAATTCTAACATTGACTACCCATCAGGATAGAGTTCTTAGTCTTGATGTATTGGATACCTTTTGTAAGGTAGGGTCGTGTCAGGATTTCCTCTGTTGATTACCAAGACTTTAAAGGGACGTTTAGCAATACTAAATTCAGTTACTGAAGGCACGGGTGAAAGCAGAAAATCCTCCCGTTAACAGTATGTCAGACAGCATTGCTTGATAAATAGCAGTCAATGACAGTAAAAGCTACCAGCGTAGTATATGTCTTGACTATCTGTTGATCAGGAGGTTTTTCAGAAAGCGTAAGAGTTGGACTTGTGCCATAACATGTTCTGTATTTTACAGATTGATGCAGCAGTTGTCAGAATTATGAAGACAAGGAAGTCTCTGAGCCACAGTTTACTCATCTCTGAGTTATACAATCAGCTGAAATTTCCAGTTAAGGTAAGCTTTAAAACTTACATGTTCTGTGGTTTAGGTTAGGGCGTATTTCTCCTGTGCAAAATCCGAACGGCACTGCTTCATTTACAATTCAAAGCGATGACTTTTTTCGTCAACTGTGGTATCGATGTATAACATGTCTTTTCAATCGCTGGTTGTTTACAAGCAATCTTGTAATTACTTTTTATGGTATTTTATATTACAATAAAATGTGAAGAAAAACATTGTGAGGTTCCTTTTAGGACACCATCCCCGATTTTTATGTTTACGGGTGCAGTTGATCGACCCCCAAATTATCGGAGGCAATAATCAAATTTCTCTCGTGTTTTCAGTTTGCATCACAACACTTAAAGGTGTGTCGTTAAATATCGCATCAATTTAATATGTTTATAAGGCTCAGCCAGTTTTAAGGAGTTCTCTTGTTTATTTATATGTCCGTTTCCCTGCAAGAGGACGTGCAAACCGATTCTCTCTCAAACGGGGAAGGATTTGCAAGTAGTTTACTAAGAGGGAGTACAGAAATTTATTATGAAGGAATCAAATCACGTGTCTGTCGGCAATGCCTATAAGACCTTTAACTTAATTGATTCCTGATGCTGAGAAAGGGAGAAATGTCAGAACAAAATTAGAAAGCTAATGATCGTCTCTTGCCGTGTATTCCTCACTTGAATATATACAAAACACTGATACTAGGCAACAGAAATAACTAAAATTTACCGTTAAGTCGAGAAGTTAATGTAAAGGATACAGAAGTGTTTCGTGAGAGAAAATAGTAGTGTAATTGGACTTATTCTGTTGTAATTATTTCTTCAGCCGGCAGATGTCAAGAAAAGGATCGAGAGCTTGATAGAGCGCGATTACATGGAACGAGACAAAGATAACCCTAACCAGTACCACTATGTGGCGTAAGGATAGCAGGGAAGTGAGCAAGGAAGTGCTGAAACCTTTCGAAACAGCCAGTGTTTGGGTTATCGGAGCAGCCTGCAAGGACACGGTGTTGATGCCATAAATGTACGCATGGATTTACTGTAGATAGTTTGCTGTATCAGCGGTGATATGTCGCCAGAATAGGTATTCGAAAGGACATGGTGTAGCGAAGTAGCGAAACGATGACATGGGGCACAGATCTTATCCAACCTTATAGTTCATTGGCCGACTTAACGCCCTTAGGAAGGCGTTTTTGTATGCAGTTTAGACCAGATTCATGGTGAAGTGACATTCCGCGAAGGGCCATGATGGTTTTTTGGCTGTTGTTTCTAGAACTGTGCTTTTATGTTGTGCACATGCAGCAGCTGGGAAGCTGTGTTGGGAAATGATTGCATACTTGGGCATTCCTTGAACCGAGCATGGTTGGGTTGATAGGCCCTACTGATCTACACTACTTCTACCGTCTCGTAGCTACTAAGTTGAGAGCGCATTTGCAACCAGGAATCTGAGAACCACGTTTCTGTTTAGTACTCGAAACCAATGCGTGCTTAATGAAATACTTGTTGTTGATAGCTATTTCCCCTTACTGTGACTATTTTTGTGTTTAACTACCAATGTGGTTGTTCAGCTCTCTGCTGTTTACTAAGTAGTATTATGGTAACATTGTTGGGATAGCCAAGAGCAATGTCATTTTCATGACTATTTAGTGGCTGCACCAGATAAACTTTGGGATATGATCTCAATGTTGTAATGCGCTTCTTTGTAACGATGACTTGATGCGATATTTTGGTTGTGTAATTGTGCCAGTATTCGTTTCGTTCAATACATACGTTTATTATTAAGCATGTGCTTGTTTTCAATCGACTAGTGATTCTTCAGATACCGCAGTGTGATTTGTCTCCATTTGTTACTACCGCGACCCTTACAACTCAGTGACATCCAGCGGTTTTCGGCTGACAAAGATTCTTTCTGAAACTGAAATTACAAAAATACATCAAGTATTTATGTCCAGAACACTGGATAGATATTGAATGCCTTTAAAAATTTGATGCAGCATATTCTTTCATTATGCTTAATTGTAGTGTTGTAAGATCCTTTGCTAGGAAAAACATGGAGATGGTGTTCAGTAGACCCACCGTCTATTGTTGTGCGATAGCCTGCGAAATACGCTGCATGGAAGTTTACAGCATGTTAAGGTGACAGAGTGAATCTTGTAATACTGGATATACGTAAATCTTCGTATAACAAGGCGGACTAGTGCAATTACTTTTCTACCATGTATGTAAATAAAATCAATCCAAATGTTGTTTAAAAGATACAAGAAGAAAGTGGGGGGGGGAGGACACTAGCACAATGTATATTAACATAGTTAGGATACCAGGAACAAAGGCTGTTTATATAACGATTCTAATTGGTTTCCAAAACCTGAGCTGATCCTCGAACGATTGATAGTGTTGAATTTGGGGAGGGTATTCTGCAAAGAGACATCTTAAAAGTACCTGAAATTTAGGAGAACAAAAGTTTGACGTACGTAAATCTCATTCAGCATCAGT
>JAAAKM020002362.1:1930-12261 GCA_010016025.2 Alatinidae sp. Z8VKAUB7J3 | reverse complement strand
AGTCCCCATGCGGACCTTGAAGAAGTAGGAAGACTGATTTATAACCTTCTTATGGCCGCATTTATTTTAAGATTAAGGCCGTGGAAACATGAAATAAATGGGGAGGCTTTAAAGTGCGTGTTATTTGAGTTTGAATGTTGAATTTGAGTTTGAATTCAAATTGAGGTGGGTCAGTGGTATTTGGTTAACAAGTTTGGCTAATGTCACTTAGGCCTGCAGAATCTAACCTGAAATGGACGCTGAATTGAGAAGTTACATCTTTATTCTTAACAATTTTTAAGTAAACATTTCACTGGAAACGTTTTCTATGGTTGTAATAAAATACAGATGTATTTTGCAAAGCACACTAGACAGTTTCATTTTGCGAGAAAAGGGGGATGTCGCGGATTTAGGTCATTCCCGTAAACGCGTAACTGTTCTCAAATGTCAATGAGCTGTTTGCTGGGCGATTGTTTGTTATTGGATTCCATTCACAAAAACTAGAGTTACTCTTATTGAAACGTTGAACTTTAACACGCCAATTTTTCAGAGCCTCTGGTAAAACACTTTTTCACTGATCTCATCTAGAATGGTTCCAAAGTTTACATAGATCAGTTTCGTTTGTGTAAGAAATAAAAAATATCCCAGGAAGGTACTCTGACAGCGGATTATTATCAAGGGAACTATAGGAATAGGGCCATCCCATTTCTTTGAGATATCATTTTTCAAGGCCAGTAAAATTCGGTGAAAAATGTTGAACTCCAAAAGGAACGAAGAAGACATTTTTTTATCAATTTTTGGAAGACATAACTTCATGACTGTTTCCCATTTTCACGAAAGACATACCTCTTCTAGAAAACTCTCGGTGCAGTATGATGTTTCCGGTGATACCGGTGATCCAGACCTAGGTACCTACCGCTAGACATGTACCTCGGCAGACCTTTAGAGACCCCACATTTTTACGGCACATCCTTAGTCACATTTTAGGCGAACTGAGCAGAACATGGATCAGATCCTAACGGTATTAAGCAGATGCTCCTCAGGAAATCTCGCCCACGTTCAACAGTTATGTTATTATTTCAGCAGAAGTCATGTGTGCTTTTGTGATGAGCGAATTACCCGCGGGCTTTACCCAAACCCTCCAATAAAGGGCCACGTTATCACCTCCATGTTTCCTGAGTATTGAAACCCCTCAAAGCATTTTATACCTACGTTTAACATGGGGAAACCCGCAGAGGGATTTTGTTACTGACTATTAGTGTTATCTGTTTCTTGTATCATGGCGTTAGTCTGCAGAAAACGAGGAAGTGTGATGTGCAGTAAAAAATGTTTTGATGAATCATACTAAGTTCTCCTCTTACGAATTACCTGAGTACCAAGAGGTAATAGCTTCGTGGTCTGGTCGTTTAAGACCTCTCTTGAAGTGCTAAGTTGCAGGCACGATATTTGTATGCTCAGGCCTAATCATCATAACGTAGTAAGTTCTCACGTGTTTCCTTCTAAAATTACCCAATCATCATTCGTCCTGATCAATGCCGCGATTCCAAACGCCTCTACTTTGCTGTATTTCAGTTAATAATTTATTTGTTTTGTTACGGTGTTAATCATAAGGAAGTGACTAAAATTCCTTTGAGCCGGTCTTTTAGCGGAAGTTCTCAAACCGCGACCCGCTGCGCGATGGGCAAGCGTGTACTTGTTTGTATCTCAGGCTTCGTATATTTACGGAGGGAAAGATTGGGAGTATTCTCTCTTGTTTAAAGTCAAGCAAGTAGGCTTTACTCTGGTATAGCCTTACAGAACCATGGCTGATTCTTTTCATTATAAGGAATTTTATGGGCATGTTTTATCACATAAATCATGCTGCAAAGTAATGTTGTCGTCTGTAATCAGTTACTTGTTAAAACAGCATTGATTCTAGTTTAGAATTAATAAGAATATCTTTATAATTTAATTAATTCCCGATTTTGTGTGCTTTACGTGCCTCAGATAATTGGGGGGGGGGGGGACGATACTCGTCTTTCCACTCGTTTTCCTTTCCCCCCAAAACCAGACCAGTATATCCCGATGTGATGCTCTACAAACCTTTATTTTTCTATTCCATGTGAAGAAGGGGGAGGGTCACGGTTTGAAACGTTTCAAAGCATAAGAGGTCATGTTCAGGCCTTAAAATTGTATGTGTACCCCGTGTAGTTACGAAATATTGTAGTATACTGTTTGAAATACAGAAGCAAGATTACTAAAATACGGAGCCGGTGTAAGCGGGAACATTTTGAAACTTTGTATTTCAGTACACTCAAAATCACCTACTTTTGACGTTAGATGATATTAAATTAATACAAGTTCATAGTATGCAGACTTGTTTTATATTTGAGGGGCCAGGCCAGCCTAGCCCCCCGGCAGCCCCAGGATCGACACTTCAAATAAGTGGTATTCAAAAAGATTGTCAATGGTGTGGTCTCCAATCGCTCGAACAGATAGGTTTTTGATCTCGTATTTGGGTTTTATTCATGTCGTCAGCGCTCGTCTTCCAATACCTCCCACTCAGTTGGCAGGCAGGCAGGCATTGTTGTGTAGGGGAGTTTTAAACATTCAACAATTTTCACTGACAATGATCCATAGATCGGAGGCAGTAGCCCCAGTGATTTAATTTTTAAAAACTCTTAATGTTTGGGTTTTTGTCATCGAGGGGAAATACCTATAATTGGCCCATCACGAGACAGTCTTTCGGTGTAGCTATTACCTAATGAAGCCTACGAGATGAAGGCTCAGAATAGAGTTGTAGATTTAGATGCAAGGCCATGGATAATGTAAGTCTATGTGATGGTTATTATTTCTGTTTATGATGTTTTTCTGCTATGCCTACATTGCTGATTGTACCATGATATAGGGTTGTTGTGTTTTTCGCAATCCGTATAATCAAATAGTTCCTTGTGATGAAAGAAAGAGGGCCGATTCATGAATGAAATGGAGCATCGGATCAACGTTTGTTGTTTTATCAAAGACAATTTAGGATTAATAAGCTTGATTTTCGTTCGGTGAAGTCGTTGAGGACTGACAAGTGTCCTAGTCTTAATCTGTCACCGTAGTCTACTGTTTTGTAAAGGAAATCTTTGGAACCAACTGTAGCAATAGATAAGGGAGTAAAAAGGGGTCTGTTTGGAACGAACAGCAATAGCACCTGTTTGCAAAGAAAACAGGACGGGGGAAAGCAAAGTTTTTTTCCATGGGGAGAAGGGAGGATGTCTCTTTAGTAAGGGTCAATGAATCATAGGGTGTCCAAAAAGCCATTGTATTTCTATTAAAGAGTACGTTTTATCGCTACGTGTTAACGAAGCCAGTAAACGCTTTGGAAACGTTACTCTTGATTCTAGTAAGACCGTCCGTAAAACTCTGTTTATACTTTGGTGAGACTTAGAGCAAACAATTTCGATATAAAGAGGCTGTGTTAATCTTAACTTAGATTGCTCTTCGTAGACCATTCACAGGGCCTTGCACGGCATGAGCACAGTAACATTTTTTTATTTCACTGTGAACAAGAGGCGAGGTGAAATGGACACTCATGATACATATTTTGTTGTGTGAAACATTAAGTGTCTTTTGTAAGCACAGGGCTCATAGGCGTCCACAAGGGGGCAAAAACATTGTGACTGGTAGAAAGTAGCCGCTTTTGACCAGTATTGCTATTGTTCGGCGCTTTTTAAGGAGAACTAGAACCCCTTTTGACACCCCTGCGGACGCCCATGATGGAACTAGCTCCAAATGATCAGAGTGGGAGTGGGTTTTGATTGCAAAGTATAACAATGAGATACGACAAGATTAGAATAAAAACTATACGCAGGGACGTAGGAGATTAAAATGTGAAGTTAATCTAGAAGGGAATGTCGCTCTTATCCTCTTAGTTTCGTAAATGGGGCAAAGAAAAATCGAAATCTCTTGGAGCAAGGGATTTTGGGAGAATTATCGAAGGTGCTCTACATTATTTAGTGATGTATTACCTACTCAGCCCAGGACACTCATTTATTTATTTATTTTAATGTTTCAAGGCATGTGTCTACATAGTTTTAATGTTTTCTTAATTATTTGTTTTCAGGTCAAATACGTCGTCGCTCTGCTTGTGATCCTAACCATTATTATGTGCCAATATGAAATAACACAAGCAAAGCCGTTGAAACAGACTGAGAATCTGTCCAGAAGAGGGAAGTTAGTACTAAACCTCTTGCAAAATGCAAAGCTATTACTTCCAAGTGTAACATCGACAAGAAGCGACGTTGTGAAAAAAAATGGAAGAAGCCGGCGACACGTAATTAATTGCACAATTGGTACATATCCTCTTAATTTGCATGGCGTAATGTTGAAGGAAGTACGATGTCATGCTCTTTGCATAGAGAAGAAAATGACTCGGAAAGTTGAATATACTGACGAGAATGGAAATAAAAAAATGGAACTATATGACGTGACAGTGTCCTGTGAGAGATGATCAATATTTTCATGGACAGGGAAGGACAAGGAAGAAATAAGACAATTTATGTATTATAGGTAGTACGCGTAATTTGCAATCTTTGTAGGTATTTATAAGAAGCTGAATTGCAGCGCAAGATAAGGCTACATCACGAAGCAGGAATTTCGCTTGTATTAATATTTATTTTCGTAGGATGTTTGGTATTTAGTAAGCGGTTGTGAATTTTTACAGAAGGATATTTTTATGGGACTTGCATAGCTATATATATATAAAGACCGTAGCAGCGGGAGCACATCCCTCCCCACTTTCTCCCCAAAGTTGCGTTGCGTAGGAACATTGGGTAGATTTTATTCCTTATCAATGTATAATTGGAAAGTATCGAATTCCACTGATGTAAGAGGTAGTCATTAATATATCATCTATCTTACCCACCCCACCCCCACTTTTACTTTCGTTGCTACGGTCCTGTATATTATTATTATACACAGTATATAATATGGAAATAGATATATTTAAAAAATACTATCATCAAGATTAACATACTATATATAATCTATTTTTAGGAAGAGGGGGGAGGGGGTCAAACAGTGTCACGTCAAATTGGTCTCTAAGCCACACGTTTTTCTCCCACCAAATGTAAATAGGCCGGGAACGCGGCTGCATTCCATGGTTGGGAAGCAGTCCAAATGGTGTATGGTTTTTCGTCTTTGATATTTAGGTGTAGTTGACGATAAGCAACTACTACATACTTGAAATACGTATAATGTGTATAGTTGCCTCAAAATGTTAACGTATTGGAAAGGCGATAACATAGAGGCGCGATTGTTTCAGTAGTTGTGACTGATGCAACAGGACTGGTATCCAGTTAGTGCCAGGCTTGAATCTATGGCCCCAAAACAATGTATTATTTATATTTATATGTTATATTTAAATTTGAGAAATTGATGGTCACATAGACCATTCGAAAATCGGTGGTATTGCAATAGAAACGACAGTTCCAAAACGGAATATGAACAGAATTTGATTGCAGATTCTTGTAGCATCTCCTTGACAGCCACGCTCCATAAAGCTGCATAAAGGTGGCACTTATAATAGCCGTTTGAACCAATCTGACGTCATCACTACCAGAGTCGACTAACTGTAAAATAAGTGTATTTACTACGTTACGCAATGCACATAAATGTGATGATTAAGCTAAGGAGTATTGTTTAATACTTAATTTGTACTCTGCGTTTCACGTGTAAAGAATTGCCTGTCCTTGTATGAATATGTATAGCGACGTATATTAATATGTGAGCTTGTGTGTATATATAGATATATGTAGGGATATATGCAGATATGTATGGATATGTGCAGATATGTTGGGATATGTGTATATTTAAGTTATAGAGTAACAGACTTGACTGTATAAAATATGACACGTTGGGCAATGAGAAGTATGAATAGCATCGCAGATATATTATGTCGTCTTTGAGTTATTAAAAGAAATTCAGGAATACATAGTAATGATTTTAATGTTCATAATCAAGAACTAAGCCAGCGAAGTTAGTGATCAGATGTGTGGGGATTCTTATATCACTATGCGTCATGAAAGAGGTAGTTTTGAAGAGCTGTACGGGGCACAATCACGCTCAAGAAATTTGTGATTTATTACTCTTCTATGCTTTACGCCAGCCTAAGCACAAATTATGACAATGCGTTTGAACTGACGCCATCAACGTATTTTCATTATTGCTGGGAAGGGCTCCAAATTTTTTTCTATCCCAAAGTTGCATGTTTTCTAGAGAAAAACTGCCTCTCTTCAATGCTGCATTACTCAATAGCTAACTGAAATACCTAAATAATTGACTAGAAACGATTATCTAGACCTATAATGTAGTGTGATTGTGTTAATTAGCTATTAGGCAATTGTATTAGCGAATTTCATTTCCACTTCGCTGACGTAATTGCCCTTAGCCAGGGTTTCTGTTTCCATAGCTCTTTCTACGCCAAACCCGTTTCGATTCTATTCTCCTTTAGAAATAGCTAACGATCGTTTTATTTTATCGCGAGAGTTTTAGTCCATATTACACATTATCCTTCCGAAAGCATAATGGCAGTATTATCCGATAATTTTTACTTACAATAACAACCTATTATCTTTCACCATGCGACTTTTGCTAAATGTTTCGATGTCCGTAAATGGAAAAGAGAGTAGCTACTCGTGTTTCCAATTTAATTTTCCGAATTCAACGGTATAGTCTTATGCCACATGCTTTCACGGTCTATAGATGATGTTATCAATTTAGGTTACGTTATCGAAGATATTATAATGTTAACTATACATACAGTCAACATTAGATTTAAAGCAGTTGGTGATAAACAGCCTTAAGCTATCAAGAGTTTTATTTTGATTTATTCTCGTAGTCCAAAACGTAAAATTTGCGTAAAGTCATTCGAAAATGTCCACATAAGAAGAACAGTCGTTATTCCACGTTTACATCACCCCTAGTATGTTTCGATGATAAATACGCAACTCACTTACCAATACCTTTTTGATCAAACTACAAAGGAAGACTACACAGAGTTTGTTTTTTGTAAACTATTATAATTGTATGCTACAAATCGTAATGGCGTAGAAAGAGAAGGGCAAATGAAAATTCGGAAAATAGGTTTATATGTAGATAGCTGTATATAGTACATACAGTGTGAACGAAGTTGTATAAATAGTAAGGTGCAAATAACGCCGGCAACCTATGGGTAAAACTTTATCAAGGAAACTATAATTTTGACAAAATTGTTGTTCCTTGTCGAAATTGTAGGATTTTTTCCGTTTTACCCATAACTATGTCGAAGTATATATGTATAAATGTATTTAGAGATACCGACATATTAATGCGGGCAGAACGGTAATGTCTGTGA
The DNA here is from genome assembly GCA_010016025.2 of Alatinidae sp. Z8VKAUB7J3. Taxonomy (NCBI): domain Eukaryota; kingdom Metazoa; phylum Cnidaria; class Cubozoa; order Carybdeida; family Alatinidae; species Alatinidae sp. Z8VKAUB7J3. The sequence goes on along the minus strand of JAAAKM020002362.1, from coordinate 4,922 downwards.
GCAATTGTTCATTGCGTGTGTCTCCGCAGACGAATTGCGGTGGTGTTGTGTGTCTGTAATTTGCGAAATATCAATATATTTACTACAGACGTTCTTATCTGAGTGAATTGTAAGATTTTAATTAAAAATTATTTTATTATTTAATATTTAATGACCGTATTAATACACACGAACTTTTGCCGATGAAGGATGCTCTTGTCAATTACGTAAATTACACAATCTTATGGATGTATAGAAGAACAAATAGATATTTGTACAAATTTATGCTTGTTTCATTTCCCATTTGTGAGTTCTTTTCCAAGCAGGACGAACGTACGTAATAGCAGTCTGTCTCGAGTGTAGGAAATCTGGGCATGGCATTATGCTTCATTTCGAATAGTGTGGTGCACTGAGTGGCAGTCTTTCATCCAGAGATCCCTAACAAGTACGACATTGAGACGACCCTAAATATACTGTAAAACCACCAAATAGGCGAACTGATAAATAAAGGGTAGTTGGAACATCCAAGGACGACGCCCCTCAATTTGGGCTACCAGGCAGAGAAACAAGCCGTGAGGGACGTTACACTTAAATGCAGTGGCTGTCCATGTCTTGACTTAACGTAGTACATTTAGTGCACAGTTGCTTTGAGAAAGTTTATTATTGCATTTTGTTAAACTCGCAAGGAAATGGCAGAGAAAAAAAGCTTTTGGATTTCTGTTTTAATTGTATATGCATAATGTCACACTATACGGCTTAGTGTATTATTGGTACGGAATCCGTGAAGGCGAGAGTAGCGAAATAGTTTAGGCTGGAATTGTATTGTGCCACATTTGATAATACTGTACATGCGGTAATTGCGGGCAAACTCCGGTGGACAGTAGGTCGATTTATTTTGTCACTGTTTTTAAATTCAGAAGTGGGAAGTTCTAGTGTAAGTAATACGGTGTGAAGACGTACAGTTAAGCGATACATGTTCTACATTTCAGAAGCATTTCCATGTGGGTGAGAAAAAACAACCTGCTCTACACAAATAGCACCAAGGACATATTTTAGACTGACCTCAGGCTCGTTTAAAAACTGTTCCACAAACGATGGAGTGCTTTTACGTTCTGAAAGCGCCCACACCTCCCCTGAAGCCGTAACCCCTGATTATTATGTTTTGGATATGCGCGAATAATTGCTCTCGTAATAGGGAAAGGTGTACTGTTTGTAAACCTTAGCTAATGCAATATAAAGCATCTGTAGTCATTCCTAGCCAAACGTATGAAATTGGTTTACTGTGTCAACGAAAGTGTCAATAGTAACCCAACCCCCCACATTCCTGTGTGCAAGCACGAAGCCGATGAGCACCGGCACTCTGCCCCACATTGCTTATTATGCAAACAGTGAATCAGATCTCATCTAGACCACGCCCAACTTTCAGACCATGCTTATCATTGACAGGGTGGTGGGTTGGGGTTGGAGACTCATTAGGACATAATTCCAATGTGATTTGTTGAATTCACCTTAGAAGCCTCTCTTCCATTTCAAGAAGTTATGACTATAAGAATTATAGTTTTGCTAGAGACATTCAGAAGGTTCTTTTTGGATCACTAGCTTACTCTCTTCAAGCAAAACAAGAAACTAAAAATGTATTTAAAAATAGAATACTGATGCCGGAAGTTGATTTATGTAGTCGAAAAATGAGATGCCGATTAGCAAATGTACACTGGAAACGATTCACAACAGCTGCGATTATCATAAGGCAAACACATGACTAATAGTTTACATGTATGGGACTGTCCCTATATACTGTGCTACGATTTGGGCATTTCAACGCAAGATAAAACTCTCATCTGGATCTAGAACTGTCCTGATGTCTATTGTAACAATGGCAGGTCATGGGGCATTGGTAGGATCAAGTAGGAAGAAGATAAGGGATCCAATCATTGCATTAGAACATGGGATGCTATGCACGTGCTATCAGTAGTTGGCATTGTGCATGGTTTCGTTTCTCTTGGTTTCAAGGAGGACTAAGAAGGGGTTGGGAGGTTACCCCTGCTGTTAAGGAGTTTAATTTCTATAAATCATTGATCTTGAAGCAAAATACGTACAAGGCTAAAATACATAATTTACAAACAGTAAGGGAGTTCCCCAAAAACGTAAAACCTTACATCAACACATTCCTTCAAGTCACATTTCACGAGGATCTATTTACAACCATCTCCAGGTAGAGGATAGGGGGTCAGCTACTTGAAGGAACATTATTTTCAACCTGTGGAAATATTTTCTTAATTGTAATTGTTTTGCTTCTGTGTTATTAGTGTGAATAAGTCAGACACTGGTTTAATAACAAATAGTATAAGAGATATTAATAATTACGTTATTATTTTTGATATCTTGTGAGGTTTGGTCAGCTCTCCTAAAAGTTATATGGAAAGCAAAGCCACGTAAATTGGAGACAGCTGCACTGATCAAGGCTCCGCTTTCATTTGTCATTTTTAAGGTCGATATTGCTTTAAACACTGGAGTTCTACAAGATTACCGACTGGCATCATTCCTATTCATTACGCTTGTTATCACACATTGCCCACTTCTGTCATACCAACAGTTACATCATCCTGGAAAGTAGTCGTGGCTAGCTTCACTCAGCTGACGTTCTAGCTTACCAAGACTAGTATTCTGATAATATAACTCTCGTTGAAGAAACAGTTGATTGTCCACCAGATATCCTCGTTAGAGTCGAGACGTCGTGCGAAGGAGTTCGGCCTGTTCCTAGATGCTCCGAAGACAAACGCCATGCAAAGACAACAAATATGGAATTTAAAACATCATATGGGTCCGATATTAAACTCTGAATAACCTAAAGTTTCTAGGATCCTACGCAGATTCTGGTAATGATATGTACGTGAGAATAGCTCTTAGGGGGAGCGCTCTTGCCTCCATGTAGAGGGTTTGTTAGGCGCCAGTAAAGAAGACAACAAAAGCTAAATTGTTTCAACCACAGATGAAAACTATCCTTCTCTACATC
>JAAAKM020002361.1:0-13517 GCA_010016025.2 Alatinidae sp. Z8VKAUB7J3 | reverse complement strand
GACAATGCTATACAATACTATACAAAGTCGAGTGAAGTCTAGTTCAAAGTCGAGCCCGTTTGTACATGGCTTAACAGGATCTACTTGAAATTTTTTCCGTGTTGCCTGTTTCCGCCTTATACGTCATTATGTAAGCAATCAATGGGACTTTGCGTAAGAAGTCGAGCCTCCCCGTGTTTCCTTTCCTCCCGATTTTAAATCTTATGTCTTTTTGGACTGACCTCAATTATAAAGGTGATTTGTAGCTGCGCGGGTGCCAGCGGTCACTCCTGACCATGTGTGTATGCTCTTTGTGATAGCTTAACATGAATTGAATCTGCTTTTTGTGAGAGCCAGCGATCGTGGTTAAACTTTCTGGGCGATCGCCAGTGAATCCTGACGCCATCTTATTTCTTTACTTAATCAGTTACACCAAAAATTGTTAGCAAAGAGGAGATTAGGTTTTCTCTCAAACCACATACCTCTTAAACTTAACTTTCAATCGTGAAGTTCCTTGGCTTTTGCAATCAAGCTGTAGTACATCCAAGGTAGCCAGCAACTACAACGCAAAACTCCAGCAATCTACAACCAGCAACTACAGCAAAATATCCCAGCAGCTTTTACCTTACAGATACAGCAATTGACTCAAAAAAATGTCAACAAAAGTTTCCACACAATTTCTTTAGCAGCCACCAGACAATAGTTTCAAAGGGTTATTTGCAGGTCTGGTCGAAAACAGCAAAACTATGGCAGCCAACAATCCATTGGCAGCATGATCAATATATTGATGAGTCGATGATAGAAGGTGGGATTAAGTGCTTGCGAGCAAGGCCCAATCCCAGAGGGCGAGAGTCAAAAGGAGATCAAATTCTATAAAAAGATTGGCGTTACATAAGGAATACGTTAGGTGTAGCAACAAAACGATTGTTTGGTGAAAGAAATGTTGTACATTCGCATGCTCAAGCCTAACTTGAATGTTCAAACGGACTCCATACGAGCCAAAGTTTTTGTTTAGATTTGTATATTGTATACAAAAGTTATAAATTATCGTTATATAGTGATTCATTATTCACCTTGAGAATGGCGTCAAGATGACACCGAAACGTCGGAAAAATATGATTGTATTATTATTCACTTGTCTTTGCGTTAGCAAATATTTATTAATAAAGGCGTTACATGAAATCAGATTTGATAGAGTTAAACATCTTCAACACACCTTGGACACATCATTTCCTTATCGTCTTTGCATATTCATTAAGTAATACCTGATAAGAAAATGATGCGGCTATAACACATTTTTACACATAGCAAAACATGTTTCAAGATTTGGTTGTGATTTCTGACAAGTTTGTGTACGCAAAAGAAAAAATTAGCGAGCCTCTGTTTCACCTCAAGTGAAGTACTACAAGGACATGCGCTCTGACATCACTTGAAACTTGTGTACGATGAGATGGATCATTGACATTGCACCATAAAAGCTGCTATGCAGGTGTTCTTCATCTGATATCATCATTCCCGCTCCTTTCCTCCCTTAGAACTATAGAAACTCTTCTGCCGCGTGCGATTTCTTGGTTCTCCCAAAAAGATTCTCCTTTCTTCAGTATCTCATGAGTCATTTCATATCTAACTTTGCCTCTGGTAACAAAATAAAGAAGATCAGGGGTAACATTACAATTAATACTGCAACAAATGAGTGCTATAAACAGTATAAAGATAAAGGAAACACTACTGAAAACTACACTACATCCACATACTCTCGGGTGCCTAATTGAAGCCCACCCGCTAAATAATTTTTCAAAAATTTTCCGTCTAGGACATTCTTATTCCAACCCCCGCCTATTAATTTTTACGTAATCTCCTATCCATGACAATTTTTTGAGGAGGTACTTTGGCGGTTAAGTAAAAACTGCCTTTATCAAAATATGAAAATCCTATATTAAAAGATGACGGTGGCCTTTTACGAGGCTCGAAGACACACAGGAGGACGAGGGGAACATTTTTGAAATCTTGCAAGCCATTTAGGAGACTGCCATGACTTCGAATAACTGACTATTGTTTGTATTGTATTACCTTACGTTTAGGGAGCTGCATTTGATTCTAAACATTGCTTTTTGACTTCATTTTGGTCATTTTCCAACTCCCCCGTCTATTCCAGCCCACCCGCTTATTAAGTTTTTGGGATATTTCCAACCCCCCAGTTTACTCCAACCACCGTCTATTAGGCACCCAAGAGTATTGAGGGTGATTTTTGTAACGTACCTGGTACTTTCGCAAAACGTCTCCTTTTTAGGACATCTACAGTTATCTCTTTGCAGTTGCAATGTTCTGGCTGAAACGTTACTTGTGAGCCTGTCTGAATTGTTAATCTTGTAACTAATTCCAAATGACAAAAATAGGCGTTATGTTCTTCCTGAGGTGCTTTAACCACAGTTGCAACTCTTGGAAAGGCCACTTTTAGTAATGTTCAGGAGTCACTGCAGTACAACTCTTCGTTACCTGCCACATCACATAGGATTCAAGTCCTTGTAACAATCTATCGATTTGCCCGCATTTAGAATATTATACATCAACACACAAGGTAGTATTCCGAGTGACACTTAATCTATTTTCATCTTCCTCCTTGCCACTCTACTTCACTATCAGAGTACTGGACTCTAGTCCCAAATAAAAGCTTACATCATTACAGTCATCAGAACACAAACTGTTCATCGTACATTTATACTCGCGAAAAATAATCTCTGGCTTTACCGCAGACATTATAAACCTAATATAGATTTTCTATGTTTTAAATGTTTGCTTCTCTATCTATTAACTTAACGAGCCAAAATGTGGCCTGAAAAGTACGATCTACCTTATATCTCTGCGCCCTGATGTTGCTGATTACACGCGATAAATGCTTTCTTATATCGTGGGTTTTTAAAATTTAAACCCTTCAGTGTTCCTTTAACTAAACCTTATATTTATTGCAAGTTTTTTTTCTTATTGACAGGACGCGTGGAGCAACCAGGGCACCACTATATATGGGCACTGCGCGCAAAATGTACTTTTGGTTAGTAAATAAGAATACTCAGTTTGAAAACATTCCACATCTCAGAAAGCATGGTATAAGATTACAAAAAGGCGTACATTCACAAGCATTAAAGTACCTCCTTGACTTAAAAGCATTACAAACTTATAAGCCAAGAGCTGCATGATATCCTGACTCGTTAAACTCATTATAAAGATTAAAAACTTCAAGCTTTTAATAAATTCATCTAGCCCTTCAAATAAGAACATATCTTGGTGGCTGATTACACACAAAATTATGGAACAAGCACAGAAAACTACTTTCAAAAATATCAGACACATGTAAACCTTGGAGAACTTTATGGATAACTGATAATCTAAGGGTGGGACTATTTCACGTACGTTTATACGACTTTTTAAAAAAGGGCCCTACAGTTATAACAGCAATGACCAAAATAAAAAACAAAACAAAAACAGGAACCCAAAAGTTCAGTGGCGTCGGGGGAATAATGTATGAAATTCTAAAAAAAAATTTGAAATTCAATTTTGAAATTCAAAACCAATAAGGTCAACTGTAATAAATTTTACGGACTGAAGAACTGAAAATGTATTAAACTTGGTCATGATCAGTACTATAGCCTGAGAGACTTGTTGCATACTGTACTGGAAGCCTGATAATGTTTTCCCATAACGAGGTTTAATTTTTCAGCCTTCAAATAAAAAATATTCTGACTTGTATTCAGCCATTAACAGTCAATCCTTTATGACACCATCTGCGTGCAATGGCGGCAGAGCACAGGCAGGAATAGAGGAAAGACAAGCTCCCTAAGCAAGGCTTATAAGGAGATACAAGTACTGCTACTCCCCTAAACTACCAAGGGACATTAGAGACAGAGTTCGCCTGATATCGTTTACATTGTCCACTTGTCCTAAAGTTATGTCATTTCATTCAAAAAAGCCAAGCAAACAGCCAGAAAATGTCAACATGTGGGATCTTGATCAGTTCATTTCTGAAGGACGCATTGCTAATCATTTGCCGTTTATTTGAGTTCATTACCTGACTTATTCTCTGCGATTACAGTAACTTATATATTTTCTGTTTAATTTTGTAAAGTAATTTGTATCTTACATATTGTAATTTTGACTTATTATTTGTTACCATCCTTTTTCTAAATGGCGAAATAAAAATCAAAAAAATAAATACGTACATTTAGAGTGACACAAGGTCAAAGGCCAAATATCTTTATGGAAGTTCTATTTTATGACGTCATGTCGTCAAGTAGGGACTTCATCAGTTTGTTTCTGTACAACTCATTGCTCATCATTGGCTGTATATTTGGTCTGTGGATCTGATGGTCTTTCAGTGATTTAAAACATAAAGGTCAAATATCATGACAGAGCTTCTATTTTATGATGTCAGCATTATGACGTAATGAAAAGATCCATCTTCCTTCATTTATGATATTGTTATTCAATCAATATATGAATACCTATGCTGTTCAATGTCTGTAAAACATATAGCTTAGATTGTATAGTTTAGACTTTGTTTAGAGATTTTTTTGAGATGATAAAATCTTACCTCATTAAGTAAAGGGATCTGGGTTTCAGTAAAACATCGACCATCACGTTGTCTTGTTCCGACCTCTTGAAACGCATCACAGATGGTGAGAGCAGACTGAGTCCTGCAATGCGTTCTCCACAGAACTGTAAGGGATAAAAACACATTACAACACTTATGTATATAACTAAGAGTTATTACAGATTACAAAAATTATCATCGAGAAGAGAGGATTTGAAATGTTAGTTTTGAATAGAACATTAGAAAAATGTTCCGATGTTAACACACTTATTTCTCTAGTCGCCACATTAGCTCCGAGTTATCCACCAGTGGACATCGACATCCAGCTCTACGCAATTGGAGACCAGCCTCTCTGCGCCATGCAACTTGACCAAGGAAGAACTACCATCCGGCCCGTCATCAATCCAAAGGGTAGAGCACACGCCACGAAAGCATGGGTCACAGGTTCGATCCCCAGTGGTGACATACTTTTCCATTTCTCTAGTGTTCTATTCAAAACTAACATTTCCAATCCTCTCTTCTCGATGATACTTTTTAACTTAATGGGCTTTGGATTGATGATGGGCCCGATGGTAGTTCTTCCTTGGTCAAGTCACATGGCGCAGAGAGGCTGGTCTGGGATGATTGGGAGCTAATTTGGCGACTAGAGAAATAAAAGTGTGTTAACATTGGAGGTCACCTAGCTCAGTTGGTAGAGCGCACGTCGCAAAAGCGTGGGTCACGGGTGTGATTCTCCGGCGGTGACATACTTTTCCATTTCTCTAGTGTTCTATTCAAAATTACAAATATTGTGAAAGTGACGAATTCTGCTGTGCCTTTCTTTCAGTAAAGCATCATTCGCATTTAAGAGATTAAAGCTATTCAACACATCAAGATGAAAACTGTAAAATCTGAAAGTCACACTCTAAATTAAGTTGTATACAACATTGGTGGTTCCAATTCATAGTTGGCCCTTCTCAAATCAAAATGGTCCTACTGTCTATGTCTGTACATGCACACATCTACCTCTTCCAGAAAGGGGAGTTAAGGCCCGGTCACACCGCCAACGATACCGATATCGGGACCTACAACGATAACGATAAATCGTTTTAGGAGCGGTCACACCACCAACGATACGTATCGTTGGACGAAGCACGTGCAGCTACGAATCGTGATGACAGACAGTGAAATTTGCACGAGCCATGAAGAAGATACCTTGTCGTTGTTCTTGTTGGCAAGGCTGGTTAGTAGGGAAAGAGATACCGAGACAGGGTTTTAGTTCATAAGTGTCATATAAAGGAGTTTTCTAACGTTTTAGAACTGCTAAACGTCCGTTTTATCTGAACACCATGCAGCGAGAGAGAGAAACATCACACGTTTAAACAGGTTGACCATACACAGGAAATGCGGCTCGTGATCTTGAACAGACTAACACAGAATCGCTCTAATCACGATCTTATGTAAGAGTAAAAGCTAACTTCAGCACATAGAAAAGATCCTATGCCTGTAGGCCTATATTAACCGACTTACGACGTTTTTCACAAAGTTGTATAAACAAAGCTTCCTTTGCGATCTATCCAAACACTGCAACTGCCAAAACTTGCAAGTACAGAGAATATTAACTACTTACCACTAATTAAGACCAAACTGAAAGCAAATGTCATCCCAATATCCCTTGCTTTTTAAAATCCGTAAATTCTTTATCATTTTTGTTAACAAGAACCTCATTGATTTCCACAGCCATGATCGACTCTTCGACTCTGTTGTCCTCCATTTTGAACTCATCTCTGCTGTTTTCTCTGCGCTGATTGGCTAAGTGGGTTTTATCGTTGGAGTATCGTTGAGAAAATCGCTGGAGGAGCGAAATATCGGATCGGTATCGTTCGCAGTGTGACCGCTATCAGGTAAATAAGGGCCAACGATTTGTTTTTGTCGGTATCGCTATCGTTATCGTTGGCGGTGTGACCGGGCCTTTAGGGTTCTTGCCTTTATAGGTCTTCTTGCCAACAAGCTACCATGTTAGATTAAGAAAACTGACAAAGATACATATGGATACAGGGGTCTTCTAAGATAGTTCTAAGCTAAAAACAATTTAATGCTCTTACATGCAATAACGAGGTGCATGAAAATACTGTGTGCAAAAGAAACTAAGAAAGTAGCTTGAAACATGAAAAAATGGCGGCAAAATGGAATTAACAACAAAAAATTCAAAAATGGCAGCAAATACATGGAAATGGGCAGAAAATGCCACCATTGTAGTTATTGTTGCTGACACTGGGCAATCAAGCCTTACGACATCCATAGTCCAGGATATATATGGAGTACCAAATCTTTTCCAAAGACATAACACTGTGTTTATGTCAATAGCAACACATGCCTCCTTGCACTCTGCACTGTCCATTCAAGTCATAAACAGTCCATACAAGGCCTCCATTTCTTGAGTTTTGCAATGAAAGTATAGCTTGATAGTGGCATGTGCAAAACGCTTTACAGTAATTCCATTGGCCTTCAAAATACTTACACGGCTGCTGTCAATATGCGGCTTTATGTACCTGAAAAAAAGTATAGGAACATAAATTTGTCTACGAATAAAAGTTATTTGAAAACCAATATGAAGCACAATCTTTACCAGAGAGACAACAAATGATAAAACAATGGCTTGAACCAAAAGACATGAATTACAGGTAGTTAAAGGAAATAAAAGATTCATATAAACATAATTGGTCTGACAATTATGTTATATATTCATGTAATCCATATATATGTTGTTTTTGATGACTACCATTTAAATAGCTTCACAAACAGAAATATCAGGATAGTCAGCTCATTCTTTCAATTATTGTAAATAAAGTGCCTTTCTGTAGCTTTGGTGCAATTTATGATAAAAGTTCAGTGCCAATGTAACATGCAGATAAAGGTCTAGAAACCATGGCCTTAGTTACATCTACTGGTCCATAACATTCCCGCTAGGAAGTTTGGGTAATAAAATTTTTGGTTGGTGTGGGGGGGGGGGGGCACAAATATGGACCTAAAATGGTGGGGGAAAGGCAGGTGGTGGGGGAGGGGCAGATGGCGGGGGAATATTGTTGGGACCTGGTTGGGGCAGGAGGAGTAAAAACTCCAATCTTCCATATATGGAGGGTAAGACAGTCTAATACAAAAAAATTGGAAGTTTTGCAAAGAAAATCTCTCTCTTACTTTCCCTATTTTGGCAAGGCATAGCTCTGCAAAGTACACACAAGTTTTGATGTACATGCGGCCTTGTTTAGTCATATATCTGAGAATACAATAAAGTATTTATTTCTTCACTTTTATGCTACTCACTTGGCATAAATTTTGTTATTTTAACTCTATGTTGTGTTGTGGCGCACACCACTACTATGATACTGTCAACTTCAACTATTGCTTTCTTTTGACAATTTTAGTCCAGTTTTGTTGGTGTCAGTTTTGTTAACATAAAGCAAATTTACCCAATTGACTAGGCTTTGGGAAGATTGGGGGCTGGGGGGGGTGGTCCTTAAAGTGAGATAGGGAACAAGTCGATATGGGGCATGAGGTGACAGATGCAGGGAACACCCCTGGAGGATGCCATGTTGCCTCTTTGAGTATGCTTTTATGTTCTGGTCCCAAAGGGACAAAGGCAACATGGCTATCTATGCCCATCCTACTGATGTAACATAGTATTCTAAAATAAGCTAAATACACTTATACAATGAATACAATGTTTAGTGTATGGGTTGAATGTACAACAGCTATGTTTGCTATTAACATTTATTAATTTATTTTTGGCAACAAAATTAAACAAGAACAAAACAACCTTTTGGGATTAATGCTCATGATAGCTGATATAAAATAAATCTTAAATTTTTGTAGATTCTGACAATGTAAACTGTTACTAAATCAACAGACTTGAAATTTTAGATCCTACTGATGTAACATAATGTTCTAGAATAAGCTAAACACACATATATATATATAAAGGAATACAATGTTTAGTGCAAGGGTTGAACATACAACAGCTATGTTTTGCCATTAACATTCATTAATGTTTTGGCAACAAAATCAAATGAGAGCAAAAAACCCTTTAGGGGTTGATGTTCATGATATCTGATATATATAAAATAAATCTTGAAGGTCTTGTAGATTCTCCCAATGTAAGCAGTTACTAAATTAATAGGCTTGAAATTTTATTTGAAGTTTGAAGTACAACTGATTACAGCAAGTGATTAAATGTAAATTGTGCTATTGTCAACCCTCATGTACCCCTGTGATGGGAGTAAACTAAGAAATATTAAGATTTGCCAAGCCCAACTTTACTTTAATGAAAACAGCCTATTCATAGCTCCCTAATAATTTAACATGAGCATCAAGAAATTGATTAATATACATATACACTAGTTACACTGCTTTTAGTATGTTGAGTATTTAGTAAGTACTCACCCATCTTCTGACAAATCTAAAACATGTATGCCTGGGAGCATATCTGGATTATCCCCAAAACAAAATTTTTGAACTTGACTCAGTGTTCCTGTGTTCTTGTCATTCCAATGGGATTTTTCTGTTTCACGAAAACCTTCTATAGCCTTTTCAAAAAGAGAATGAATTAACTACATTACTTAAATTCAAAAAATTCATGGATTCCATTACATTTAGAAATGAAAGAAATTGTCATCAGCGTGATCATCTTTAAATCATCATTACCCAATGTTATCTTTCATAGATCATGAAGCGATATATTTTCCCACCCCACACATGATGCTGCTCTTTCTGAAATTTACTTGAATCAAGAACAGTGGAACTGTTAAATATCATCAGAGCAAATTCTTGGAGCTTTCCTCCTTGTTTTTACATCTTCAATAATTCCTGGTATCAATGTTTGCTGGCTCAAAAAAACACATATTTCTTTCCATTCCTTTTAACATAATCCTTGGCATTTGCCTGAGTGAACTTTCACCCGGGCAGCAGGCTTTTTCTTTACCTCAAAGTCTTAAGGTACGGCATCTGACTTTGAGTTTTTTGGCAATTTGACTTTGTTTTTCGATATCTTTAAAGTCATTTTTCCTAGTTAATCTCCAGCACTTTAAGCTAGTCACTTTTTTCAAAATGATATATAAAGTATACATTAATCTCCACAATTTTATTATAAAATATCCACTAACTTTAACATTGGATTTTCTAAACTGATTTCCACACTGTACTTTTTGTTGGTTGCTCTAGTCTGTTCATAGGAACTTTCAAGTTCTTTGCTCTTTTATATGATGTAAATATATGTGGTAGGCTGTAGCTTAATGACAAGCAATTCATCTTAATTAGCATTTAATAGAATCCATCTACTGTTTCGTCCATGATCCTTTCCTAAAAAAATTGATTGGCGAGAGGGGAAGAAAACATCCTTGTCCAATACCAATCAGTTCATTTAAGCTATGTGTTGTATTTGTTACCGATCCCTTTTATTCTTGCTTTGTTATAAATATATGAAACGTTTCACAATAAGATAAATTTCATTTGCTTAGAAACCATACTTTCCTATCATGTCAAACCTGATACAAAGCTATACACAAACCAATAAAATATTAAAGAAAGAAAAACAGTTGCGGGCGATTCCTATACTTTATATCAATTATGTAAAGACTTGTAATTTCCACATGTTGCTTACCCTTTCTAAACCCAGCTGCAGTAATAGTCAACATCAAAATCAGGAAGTATTTAAACTTCTTGATATATACATAATTTTACAAAATAATCTTTGGAGCTAGTGTGTACTACTTACTCCATCCCAGTGGTCAAAATTATACTTCGAGCGATTGAAAAACTTGCGTAATTCTTCCATGAGGCAATTTTCTTGAGCTTCTGTTATAAAGTTCTCCTTAACTACTAAATCTTTCAAAACTATATCTTGAAATTCTTCTAATTCTTCAGTGCTACACAGGTTCGTCTTAAAAGATAAAAACTCAACACCATTCCCATTTTGATCCTCGTTAAAGAACTTTGAATTTGTTTTGCTATCCACAGAATTCGTTCGAAAACCATAAACTTTGGAAGTTGGCTTGCATAGTCCGTCACTATAAAATACACTGGTATAAGGCAAGCTTCTGTCAGGGAATGTAAATGGTTTCCGATAAGGAGTGCATGGCACCATACTGCAATGGTTTCTCCATTTTTGCATCGGTGATGATAATGTTGTACTCTTAACGCGTGCTAAACGCTTAAATTCACAACGGTTACACCGTAAAAAGGCATATACGGTCTCGAAACTCACAGACCTCCACGCACGTTGCAACCTTTCCATTTTGAAATGGCGATGTTTACTTCTGATGGTCTCGTTGTCATATCTTGGCATATCGTGAAAGAGGCTAGAAGCAACAGAACTTGAACCTTGAGGCTAGAAGCAACGAACTGTTAGAAGTGTCTTAGCTGTTTGACTGTTGATGGTTTCGCGTATTCTGTCTACCCTGTAGCTTATCATAAGCACAGACCCAAGGTAAATTAAAAATTCAAAAACAACTAGGTGCGAAACATACGGACAAGCGAACCAAAAGAATTCGGGCTGAGGGGTTTTTGATTAGATTATCATAGAGACAGGTTTGTTGTTCTTCTTCCTGTTTGTTGAATAACATTTTGATCACAGAGGAACGTGTTGAATATATGAATCATTCTTAACAATACAAGTATCCAGTGTGAAATAATACCAGCAGGGGTCGTTTTGAGCCTCAAAAATTTGAGACTTGTTAAACTTTTAATTTGTCAATATAAGACAGATTTTAGAGGTGGAATATCTTGATCGGAACTATTTTGAGACTTTCCAGATTTTTTCCGCAAAATAGTGGTGGGACCCTGCCCCCCTGCCCCAGAGCTATGCGGTCCCCATACTATGTAGGTTTAGATTGCTCATCGATTTCTACTTGTAGAGATAGCATGTGGAGCCTTTTTCAGGCAGGAACAGAAGCTGACAGAGAAGTCATTGACGAAACTTTGTTCCTCTACTTTTCAGTAAAAACTTCTTCATTCATCAGCTCTCTTTGCGGCACATGGACGTCTTGCATTATTTTGGCATGTCTCAGTACTCAAAATCGATTGGTGTGACAAGGCAAATCGATACAGATGGCGGTCTTCAGTAATAACTGAATGGAGATATCATTTTCTACTAAAACCATATCCAATGACAGCACATATTAAACTTATACGTATTGAAGGAATCATGTCAACTATCAAACCCGGCATGCTTCACGTAAGTGTGAACTATGTCCTCAAACGTCCTGCAAAATGAGTTGCTACTTTATCGCAATGTGAAATTTTCTTTAAATAGACATCGGTCAGCCTGGTTCTATGGGCTATTTTAATGACCCGATGACATTCTTTGGAATATATGGCAATATCTGTTAAAGATATACTCATAACCACTATTGTTTCATAGTCTCGCACTTCAATCATTTGCATTGGATAATGTTAAAATCGATATCCACTTTTTGGATACTTAAAAACGTGTATTTGTCTTTCATGGGCAGACAAGTCGTTGAATCTATTGTCTATTTTCCCCAAAATATATAACTACCGTATTTCCTCTAATTATAGACTCGTCTATAATTAATTGAGGGCACCAAAAGGGGGGTCTATAATTAGAGGGGGTCTTTAATTTCCAGAACAAAGTTTTGAAGAAAAAGAACATATAGAGTTTCAAGAAAAACTATGAAAGTACATTCATACTTTTCATCATCACATTGATAGTTTGCACCAATATGTTTACATCACTGAATTGCAGCCAAAGCGAAAAACCATTTACATACATTCAGTGGAAATTCAACAGACCTCAATATCTGAGTCCAAATCATCGTCAATACGTACATGTTCAGGAGCAAACATTTTGCATTCCGTTTCTGTGGTTACAAATGGATTTCCAAGAAAAGGACCGTTCAGAATGCCAAGTTGCTTCTTGAGGCATTGCGCACCTTTTTCGCAGGGTTGATTTTCCTTATATTTTGTCATCATCAGAGGCGTCAATGGGTAAATTGAGTGCAAAGAACTTGAATCACTAAACAATGACTTTCGCGGAGAGACTGTCCCAAGCAGACAAAATCCATTTGAGAAACTCACTGCTAGCAGGTGGACTGAGATAACAGGCGTCAGTTTACTAGTGGTTTGCGTTTGCCAGCCAGTTGTCACATGATTCTGTACACAATTCTTTAAACCGTTTGTTCCAGCAATTGTCGGGGGCCTGTATGTACTTAGTACACCCTCCAGGCACAATGCTTTGTTCAATCTTGAATTTTGTTAATTTTGATTTGACACTATCTGCAAGGTAGCACTCAAACAACAGAGAGAAATAGGACTTGTAGGACCATGTTTGTATGTAATGACCACAGGTATTAGCGAGAGGGAGCATCAGATCGTAAACATTTTGCTGAAAGAACTTCAAGATTAAAAGCAGTGCTACTCACATTTTTGGATAAAGATCGAGAGTAAAATATTTATTGGACCTAAAGCATGTGATCTACTAGGATAAGCCTATGGCTGTAACAAAAATACCTTTTTTGAAATATCTGTTGTTTTCATATAGATATAGAATGGGGTCTGTAATTAATTGAGGGCACGAAAAAGGTGGTCTATAATTAGAGGGGGCTATAATTAGAGGGGGTCTATAATTACTTGACATGATGTAATAGGATGGTCTATAATTGGAGGGGGTCTATAATTAGAGGGGGTCTATATTTAGAGGAAACATGGTAATAAAGTTAATGAAACCCAGTGAGCTGAGGTCGTGGTAGCTGTGTGCTTACAGGCTTGATTGGTTTAGAAGGTCAGTTTGAAGACAAACCTATTGATATTGAACAGAAGGCATTAACATCATCATTGTTCTGGCAAAACCCAAGCATTGTTTAGCTCAAGTATGCAAACACTGTCTGTAATAACAGGGGGCAGGAAGAAGTGTCAGCTCTAGGAGCATGTTGCAGCTGTAAATAGGGATAGTCCACCTATT
>JAAAKM020002359.1:0-12143 GCA_010016025.2 Alatinidae sp. Z8VKAUB7J3 | reverse complement strand
ACATGGCTGATAACGTCAATGATGATCGAGCTAATCTTGATGGGAGAGAGACAGTTCACTACATGGGATGGCAGTTGGTAATCATCGATTAATACCACGTAGTGAAGTACAGAATAACAAGTCACAAAAGCTCTCTTCAGATATTGTTCAGCCATTCAACTCAGAAGGATAAAATCAACTAAACGCTGTGAACTTTAACAAATTTACTTTGTCTCCCGCCCGTGATATACGTGCATTCCTTGATCTTCTTTGGAAGTGTAAACAACTCATCCTGAGAGACTCTCCTCTCTGGAATGGTTTGATGTACACGGCATTTGGCAAATCTGAAAATATCCACAAATCATCCATTATGTTCTTGCCTATGATCGACCTTCCACCAACTGATCCAGCGTTTGTTTACTCAACGTTGAAGTATATCGAAAAGCAATTAAGAGAATGCAACAAGGTACGAGTGTGCGCCTTCGACCAAACATTATGGTGGAAAGCACTGCAAGTATTATCATCTCCAAAATGCGACAAAGGGCCCTTTTTCATCCAACTGGGAGGATTCCACACGCTTATGAGTTTCCTTGGGTGCTTTGGTTATATCACGTCGAATTCAGGTTGTAGCGAAGCATTGGAACTTCTTTATGCAGCCCAAACAGTCCCTCATATCTTGTCTTGAAAGGCAGTTAACCGTGCCTTGAGAGCACACTTGCTGACGAATCTTTCGCTCAATACACTTCTCCTTCGGGATGTCCTCAAATCTTTAGAACTTGATGTTATTGCCATGAAAAATTTCATAAAGAAAGTGTAACAGGAGAGCTTGATCTTAGCAAAATGGAATCTTCGGGCATAATGCGACCAATAGGTACAGAATTCAAAATTGTTCAGCACAATACATATTTATTCTCTCGACCTGCTTGTGCAGAGGTTAGCCATTCAGGAACTTGCAGGCAAATTGTATAACACAAGTGAACAACACAAAGAAACGTCATAACTTGAGTGTCACGTGACAATGAAGACTGCGACAAATTAATCGCATTTTTCAAAAAAAAGCACAACCACTTTACAAGGCCAAATGAGTTAAGAAACACTGCCACAGGAGTAAATGCAAGCTCTGACGTTAATGTCGATACAATAACTACAGTTGGGACGAAAATCACTAAAAGTATGGATTCCAAAATTGTTTCTGAATTCAGCTTTAAATCTTCCTGGAAAGCTGTAAAGATGTCTCAAAATGCTAAAGTCAGCAAAAGAAATGAAATTGATTATATCTATTCTGCTCTGCTCTTTCAGAGGTTAACTGCAATAGCATTAAACAGTAAAATGATTAACTTTACAATCTTCTACAATATGATCTTAGCTAATACCCAGCCTCATTATTTGAAACAACACAAACACTGAGAAAAGCCAACAATCCTAAGTTTTTTGAAGATTTACATAACTTTTCCTCCATAGACTACTCAAAAATCTGTGAAAGTCAAAGCAATGAGATTTTTGTCCTGGATGGGGGCAACCTTCTACACAGAGTAAAACGGAGAAAATAATACACGCCTGCTGAAATTTGTGCTTCCTGTATCCAGTATGTCAGGAAGGAATATGGGCGAGTATTACGAATTATAATTGATGGCCAACCAATGACTGCAACAACAAAAGATCACACTCATGCTGAACGAACTGAAGGTACTGGCATTGGACCTAAATTTCATTTTTCTGCTACATCTCCGCTCAATGTCCAGAAAGAACTATTCCTTAGCAACTTGACCAACAAGTAATCTTTTATTAACCCTCTTGCAGATAGTCTTCTTGACAAGAAAATTAAAGTAATTTGTGCAACAGATGATGCAGGCCTTTTAATTGCAAAAACCGCCATTGAGTGTTCAAAAATTCCCCCCGTGGTCGTGATCGGAGAAGACACAGATCTGCTTGTACTATTGTGGCAATATGCAGGCCCAGACAATCGTAGCACTGTCTTTCAAACACAAAACCGACGCTGCAAAGTTAACGAATTGATTGAAAAACCTGGCAACTTACAAGCGATTATTCTTCTTGTCCACGCACTTTTGGGATGTGACACGGTTTTACAAATTTATGGCGTTGCAAAAAACAATATCTTAAACTACGAAAGACTGATATCTTTATGCCATTGTGTCTCTTATTTGTTTTATACTGCTGCGTCGACGAAGGAACAAGTCGAAAAGGCAGGCGAAAAACTTTTACAGTAGGCCTACTCGGAATTTACAACAGAAGGTATTGAATGTATAAATAAGCTGCAACAAAACGTTTTCTATGGAGAAAAGTTGCAGGAACAACAGTTGTCAAATCTGAAAGTCTTCATCCGACAAAGGATTCGGCTCGACAACACAGTTATCGGGTTTTCCATCAGATTCAAGTATGGCTAGGGAATCCTTCTGATGCTACGAAATGGGGGTGGAAAGAAGTCGAGAGGAAACTTGTCCCTGTCATGATGACACAACCTGCAGCGCCAGACAGTCTGCTATCATATATTCGATGCAGGCGCAAAGAAGATGGATGTCGAGAAACAAGTTGCTCCTGTAAGAGGCATGGTATATCCTGCTCGTTGTCATGTACAAAATGCAATGGAGTAAGCTGGAACAACCCACAAAACAGGGATACTTCATTTGATGCTGATGACCTTGAATGATAGAAAACGATCCTATTTATGAAGAAAATACCTTCCTTACAATTCATAGCACTCATTATGTTCTAACTTCTAGCTAATAGAAACTTCATTGTTAGAAAAAGGAAATTTGATTGGGAAAATGGGAATGCCAGGAATCCTCTTCATTTCCTGTAGCCTAAATAACAAAAATATTATTTGTAGAGATTTCCTAGATCTTGTCCCAATGTAGTTCTAATTTGGAACTTTCCTTTCATGAAATTCTCCTTATTTCTAAATTAACGCCTTCTTTAAACTCTAAGATCTCTCTTCGATGCCTCTTCTACTGTTTTAATGCACTAATTTGTCACCT
Organism: Alatinidae sp. Z8VKAUB7J3; assembly: GCA_010016025.2. Taxonomy (NCBI): domain Eukaryota; kingdom Metazoa; phylum Cnidaria; class Cubozoa; order Carybdeida; family Alatinidae; species Alatinidae sp. Z8VKAUB7J3. The sequence goes on along the minus strand of JAAAKM020002359.1, from coordinate 9,168 downwards.
TCTACTTAATTACCTCGCACTTTCATTGTATTTTTTCCTTCTTTGTTTTGTAATTATTCTCATTAGACCCCCTTTTGTGTCATTTTTTCATTTTATCTTCTTAAAAACATTGTTGTTAGTAGCATTGTATAATTTCTTCGTAGATGATGCAACTAAGCATCGAAAGCTAAGAAAAATGTATACCGATATGTTTTCAAATTACGTGTCATTTCCTGGGTTTTTATATTCCTAATTCGAATACGATTTCACCCGGAGTATCAATGGCAAGAGTTCCTTTGGTTTGACAAGCGCAGAGATTTGCTTCATTTTCTCCGTACTTTTACACTAATTTACTTCCTATAAATCTCTCTGTTGCATATCAAAGATTATAAAGGGTAGTTCTTACAAAAAGTTGAAATAATCAAGCAAGCAAACCGGTTTTGTCATTTTTCATCTTAATCATATTCCAACGCTTACGCCTCTCTAAAATGTTTCATTTTACCCCCTGGAAAAGCGATTTGTGCTCAATTTCTTTAATTCCATCTACTTTACAGTACAGACACGTTTATCTGATTTTTATTTTAAGTATTTACTTTGGAATTCATCCTTCAATAAACAATTCCAACAAATATTTTATTTCCTCTAGAAAAGATGTTTCAGCGAAAAAATTGTCAAAAAATGTTACTCCCCGAAAAATAGATTTCCCTGCTATATTTTTCTTAGGACTTTTTTGGTGCAAATATATGAAATAACATTTAAAAAAATGAATACAAAAGTTATTTTGCAATCTGCCTGAATTTAAACCTTCATTTGACTGTACTATTTTGCCTTCCTCTATTAGCTGTTTGTTTTCCTTCCTTTAAAGTGAAACTCATCCAATGCCTAAAAACTGAAAGATCTTCCTCCCCACATATCCCTCGGCATAATAAGCATGATAAAATTTGTACAAGTGTTTTTCCAGCTAGTTTTAAGAGTCTATTTCTTCTGATGCTTATTTACATTTTTCAAAAAACTTTTCATTAATCAAAAAACTTAAGATATGAAAGGGTCAGAAAATTATGCAGTAATACTAAAAGAATGAAGATTGTTGCTATGGAGATTCGATCCTGAGAGCTATCCTATATAGTTGTGTAACAGCTGAGCTATGGTGACCCTGTGATAAAATGTTGCATTTCTCTAGGCTCGGACTGTGTCAGGACAGTCAGCTAGCGGACTTTATCACTCCAAACCCCTATGTTTGAATTTATGGAGATAAGAAGAAGGGTTATAGAAATATTTTATAAAAGTTCTAATAGGTTGCTGGAGAGAAAAATACTGCAGCTGAAACATATTGTATCAAATATAATATACGCTGCACTCTACTAGAAACGTTCAAAAAGTTTTTCAATGAAGTAAGCAACTCTTTGTTAAGTAGGACAAAATCATGATCTTTTTAACTGTCCTACGCCAGGAATCTTACGAGGTATTTCGAAGCTCGCATTTATCCCACAACTCAGACGTGTTGTACAGTACTCCTCTTTGAATATGCCTCGAGTGCAGTGTAGTCGCACGGAAGCAATACATAGGTCCCTCTAGGTTTTTCCTCACAAAGATGAGCCCAATTATATAACCTTAGCTCTGTCAGCCCTGTAAGGCGGGTCTGTTGCTTGGAGATGAACACAAAACTAGGATTCGCACCAATGGAGTAGTTAAGTGTGACGTCACGATTTCATGAACATCAGAAACTTGACGTCACGATTTAATGAATATGTTGTGCTTATTGTATTTTTCTTCTTGACATAAATAAGCTGTACGAATTTGAGAACGATACCTTGAGCAATTGTTGAGATACGCCTTTTCAAACTTTAAACCACGCCTACCAAGACCTAGTTATTTGAAGCGTATACCAATTAAAATAGTCGTTTATTGCAGCTGATATGAAATTTCAACTTGATCTTTTGTATACGGGCATTTGGTGGCATGGTTAACACTGTGATCTAGTCATAATTGGGATTCCTTGAAGAAACATTTTGTCACGTCAGGACGTCGTCATCGTTTTAGTACTCTGTTAATCAAAATATTTGGATCCGTACCAGAATGTTTACATCCGTACCCCGTGTAAACAGGGTCTAAGAATCTTGGAATCAAATTTAGACTTTCATTAGAGCATGCGCAGAGCCAGGTTAAGGCGATTCAGCAGTGAAATTTCAATCTGTCTGATTCTTAATTACCTTTTCCTTTCGTCATTACTTAGGTCATGTGGTATGATACCCACACTTGTTAACTTTTTGGAAACCAGTGAAGAAACGACACTGGAAATGGTAAGTTTACTATTGCGTGTCAAAAGTGTGTTTATGTTACAGAATATAAAAACTGCACGAAGTAGCGAAGTCATCTTTGCATTTACAGACTTTTCTTCATCTGGCACCCCCAGAGCACAAATGGTCAAAATAGAAATACCCAACCATATTCATGATAGAGCCAAACAAAATCCAGGCCGTCTTATTATTACTATGTTGTTGAACAAATTATCGTTCTCTGATGTATAAATTGACCGAATAGGCCTAATGAAAAGACAATTTTATTTTGCCTCCAAAGCAATGGTAGTCTTAACTTTATGTGCACTAGCTGCAAAACAGCGAACAGATATCTGGGCTGCCTTACAGATACTGTGTTTTGGATCAATCAGCGTCCGCTAGAGATGTATGGATTGACCGAAAAGGCCCAATGAAAAGACAATTTTTTTTGCATATAAAGCAAACTTATTCTTACTTTTACGTAGACTGGCTGCAGAACAGCGAAACAGGATTTGGGCTGCCTTATCGATTCTTTGTTTTGGACCAATCAGCGTCCACTAGAAATGTATGGATCGACGGAAAAGGCTCACGGGAAAGCGAACTCTGTTTGTGTGAAAATCAAAGGTTTTCTTACTACCTGCAGAACACCCAAACAAAACACAGACCTAAAATTGCTTATAAAACGGAGGCAACCATCCGTGTACGTTTGCAGATCGGGATCACCATTACCTCGCCATAATTTTGTTTCTGGACCCTTTCTGTAGCTTATAAAAGTACACTTTGTTACTTCAAAGATTTTGTTACGCTTTTTAGTCATTAGTCTGTGATTTCGGATATCAACTACGTGCAAGTACGACGCCTCTTTACGCAGGTTGTTCCGATATCCCGACATTGTCAAGTTACTAAGATTTTGTCGTTGTTTACAACAGAATGGCATTAGAAACATCTGCTTTTGGCAGTGTTTCAAACGGGTTTGCTTGATTTTCCATGCAAAATTGTATGTCAATTTACAAAAGATATTAGAGAAATGGAAAACGTGTCACCACCGGGGATTGAATCCGTGACCCACGCTATCGCCGGTGTGTGCTCTGCCTACTGTGCTAGGTGACCTCCGATGTTAACATACTTCATTTCTCTATATGAATATCGCAGTATCAGCTCCCTATCATTCACTGGTGCCGGTAAACGGGGGGAGTCGCAATATCAGCTCCCTATCATTCACTGTTGGACATCGACATCCAGCTCAATGCATTTGGAGATCAGCCTCTCTGCGCCGTATGACTTGGTCAAGGAAGGGCTGCTATTCGGCACGTATATCTGTCCCAAGCACATTGAAAGTTAGAAAATATCATTCTCTAGTGTCCTTTCTAAATTGACATTTCAATCCTCTCGATGAAAATTTTATATATTAGAGAGTAGTACTGGAGCAGAAAAAGTAGCCTATACTATGATACATTTACCAGGAAAGTACTTCCAAGTGGATACCAAGCTTATCAGATTTGAGATAGAAAAATGACAAATAGCAGTACGGAGGCGCAAATATTCTTTATAAAAATTAAGAAATTTGTTAAATATATAATTCGCTAGTTGCCGGATAAATTGGCGCAGTTACTTATGAGTTAAAATCAGAGAAGACGCATCTCATTTCTGTCCGCCACCACATGTGGCAGTTCCCTATTTTCCTACTAACATAATTCCGAACAATCAACGTAACTTCACTACAATCGTGATTCCAACTGTCTAATTACAAATAAACATCGAATTATATAACAATACAAATTAAAATAACTAACCAATAGAAAACGCCCACGAATAATGTGGATTGCAACATTCTGGGGTCGGACTTTGTCTGAGCCTCGTTCTGATGTGGACTTTGGCAATGTTACGCAAGCTCCTTTATTCAGTTTCATGCACTGATCTCTAAGAAAGACAATGTCATGGTACACTGCTACTTCTGTAATATAAAGACTTTGAAAAAGAAATGGCAGCAAAAGAAATAGTATTTATATCTTTTATTAATGTTAACAATTCTATAAGACTTCTAAAGAACCTCTTTGTATATTTGACACAGTTAAACTTTGTAAAACCTATATAAATTTATGAGATACATATAATCAGCCTGCCCTTAACAAAATGAACCTCATTTCTCTTGAGTCTGGAATAGAATGGGAGTTGCAATAATGCATTGGGTGTCAGAAAGAAATAATCATTCAAATATTTTCTTGAATCATGCTATAAACATGCGCGTCAGCTGGGCACTGAATTTGCCTTCATCCGTACAATTTAACTGGTCCTATCAATGTCGTGCTTCTTAGAATAGTATGAGCATCTTTTCGAATATGATGTTGGCAGCCAGTTCTCATGTTACACCGCTACCAGCCATTGGATTTTCTTCTGAGGATTAGATGGGGATCTGTAGATAAAAGTGGAGAAAATGATGACACAAAGCTGTAATAATTAATACAAATGCAAGAGAACTGATGGTCCGAACGGTTGGCTATAGAGGCCACAAAAAACCTATAAACATAAACGTAATAAGCTAGAAGCCCTACTCAAACTCTCCACTTAAAGATGTACTGTGGTAGGCAGCAGATATAATACTAGTCTCAGATAATCTGCTACCAATGGCAAAGGTGTTTTATGAGTATTCATCACCGACAACTCCATCAAAGAAAATGGCGATCGATCGCCTCCTAAGAAACTGATCGACAGCAACAAAATATGGACTTACCCATGAAAGGTCTGGGAAACTTCCGCTTTGCCATCGATTTTTCGTCATCACTGCCTTCACTGTGACTTCAAACTATTTTGGAGGGACTTTCTTCGCTTCATACACCAAAAAGTACAACACTGAGCTCTTCGTTTAGCCATTTTCACTGAGTTTTGGTCGACTGCAATTATCCGTGCTCAAATATAATAGGTTGCTCGATCCAGTCTTTTTTAGAGATCAGTGGTCCCATGACATAGGTATTACCTAATTAACAAGCTCTTACAAGGCGCTAATTAAAATGAGTGAGAAAATTACAACAAAATTCGCGGCTTCCGATGCTTTGTAAATAGGTTTATTTGTTTAAATATGTACTTACTGTACTGTATGTTATATCAACTTTAAATGATTTTTAATACCAAACTATGTCAATTTTCGTATTAAAGTCTCTACTTATCATAATTAGGGAATCTCTAGTTCAATTTACCAAAAGAGAAAAATAGTTTAATACAGTGCATCGTCGATTATCCGGACGGTCAAAACAGCTATTTCCGGAAAATCGAAAGTAGTACAACTCATTGGTAATTCAGTATATTTTGTGGGTTTGTCATTTCACAGATAAAGTATGAAAGACAAAGAGTCCAAGTTTAGTTTTCAAATACTACGTGATATGGCTTTTAATGAAAGAGGATTTTCACTAAGCGCTCATATCAACGGGGCGACTGCTGTTTGACTGTTGGCACGGTGGATGTATGATTGAAAGCATTTATTTTGAGCAGCGGACTTTGGCAATTTTGCAGCGCCGCTCCACACCAATCTTTGTTAATTTGCTGATGCGCAAGCAAACAATTAAAATTTTTACGACGTCCGGATAATCGAATTCCGGATAATCGATATTCGGATAATCGACGATGCACTGTATTAGGCATTTAACATAATAATTCCAAACAGTTGTAGCTTTATAAAACTATCAAAGCTGTGATTTGTTTATACAGTACAGGGAGAAGCTGCATTTTTTTGTAAAAAAAGGTATTAAACCGTTGCGTTAAATCATTGTTTGCCTCAAGACTCGGAAAATCGATCGAAATGCAGAAAGATGTTGGATATGAGAATTCAAACATTTTTGTACTGTAGTAGTGGATGGCCATAATCTGACGATGATGATCATTATCAATATTTTGAATTCTGTATTGTTTTCGATGTTTACTATCTTCTCTGAAATACGAACGAGTCAGCTAGAGTTACAAGCCTGGCAGTTATCAAATATGCGCGTGGGGTGAGATGTACTCCCTATAAACCTTGAACATTTTCTTTGTGTGCGCATGTACCTACTTCTCTTCACTGCAGCACTATTAGTCAACGATGAGTAATGGTAATTGAAACTCCGCTAATATTATCTACAACAGGGTTTTTCAAACTCAAACAGTAAATTACCCCCCTCGACTTACCAAGATTTTTAAGTACCCCTTCGGTCCAAAGGAATTCGACATTGTTTTACGTCATCGATATGAAACAAAGACACTATCAAATAAACACTCAATAAAATAGTCGTAACTTACTTAATAGATGTTAAACAAAAAATATTTGCATCAAGGGAGTAAACAGGGACAATATTTATCAACCCGTTTCTTTGGTTTTGCCGTTTCGACATAAGGAAAGAAGTGAAACATGCTATTAGCTGTTGGACCCCCCTAATACCCCTTGTCTCAATTTTACCCTCTTTAAAATCTCCAATACCACCTACCTAAGGGGTTCCCCTAGATATACACTTCCTCAACGTTGAATCTTAAAGGATCCTTTGAGACCGCCATCCTTCTGCCTCTTCGCCAGTAATCCCCTGTTAGTTTAACCTCATTTTCATTTCGTTATCTAGAATCAATGGGCCTGTTATGCTCTCCTGGTTATCACCGCAGACAACTTTGAAAATCAGAAAGCAGCTTTGTCAATTAAGGAGTTGAAGGTAAGGCAGACGTTCGTGTTCCTCTGTTTGTGCATCCACGCTATCGCAGTACAGGCGTCGCCGAAGGCTGGTAGGGATGGGGCTTGAATCCTACCACTTTTTGGCAAGTAATATTCTGCTTTGGCAAAGAGGACAACGAGTACAAGGAAAACACTGAAACAAGGGAAAGAGGAAAATAGAGTCCTTTGTCGAATAATAATATCAGAAGATGCAAAAGCTCCCCGGATTTTTCATGGGATTAAAAACCTTCCATCCTTGACTCGGAGGCGCTGTTCCTTCATCACGTACCACCATGAGAACCGTCTACCACCATGAGAAACATTTTATGTTTCTCAAATCGAAAAATTTATCACAATTTTTGGATGTCGAGATGTTATGGAAACTTTGAAACTGTCTCTATAGAACTTAAAGTTTGCGAGAATTACATTTTTAAGCATTGAGTTGGAACGTCCTGGTTTTCTTAGCATAAAGATTTAAGGTTACGTTTGTCAGCATGAGGTTAAAAATTTCCATGTTTTCGCCATACCATCGTGATTATTTCCCATAATGCCTCTCGCTTTAAGTCATTAATAGTTTGTACATTGGTGCCCAAATTCCTGTAGTCGTTAATATGATATTTCCAATGTATAGTATACCAGTCGTGAAGTAAAACGAAGCGTTGTGGTTATATTAGTTTCCTTGTTGGCCGATAACTTGTAAGGATTGTGTTCAACATGACGTTAAGGAAGTTTAAAAGGATCAGCACTAGGCTCGCAAGGAAGGAGTTCATAGGTTCGATGGACATGAAATAAAGAGATAACTAGCGACGTAAACTAAGAAGATCAAGGATATTATTAAGCAGGCATAAACTCACTGTGAGATAGTGTCTTTAATGAGATAAATCTGAGGCTATTTGAGGCAAGAGTAAATGTGTTCATATGGCTGATAGATAGAATGTTAGATTGGCATCGAAATACGGCATTCTCTATTCAAACCCAGTATGTTCTAAAACGTGTTGTGCGTGACGTCGGTCACCCTTCTAAGTCGTGATATGAATTCTGATTAGAAGTGGGAAAGCAGGCATGGTTAACAATATCAAATTCAACCAATAACTTCATAATTTGTACTTACTTACTTGACTTTGATGTGCATTAATGTTTATTTTTTAAGTGCAGGCCTTTCGTATAACAAGCCCCTTCAAACAGACTCTTGTCAGCATGGTAGTCCAGTATTGCTGTTTGTCTTGCTTTCGTTGCAACTCCGTCATCCACAGTTTGAAACTCGGCTTTCTATCTGCACCAGGTCCCCAAAATGGGCGGCAGCAATAAGGGCATGTGCAGAATTCTTCCATGGGGAGGGTTGAGGGGAGCAAAGCCATTATGAATGGCAAAATTGACCTTTTATCAAATATTGCCATTGTTCAGCGCTTTCCAGTGGACGGGGTCTAAGTCCCACCTTTGAAAGCCCTTGCCGATACCCATGAGTTGCAACCTTTAGAGGAGCGGTTAGTATTTTACCCAGTGTATGTGTGCCGCGTGTTCTAAGACAAATGTGGTAACTAGGTATGCATCGAAAGCGAGATTTCTCCGAAACCCCAATATTCGGTGGGTCGTTATTTGACCGCATTGCCGAATTCCGAATACACTCTTAAGTTGTATGGTGAAACTTGATTCAATTGTCCAGGTTAATCACATCTTGAGTGCAACCGATATCCTAAATTGATCAATCATATACACCAACATATGTAGATGGAAAAATCGTCGAAAATGTGAATACACTGAAATGGAACACACTGAAATGGCCAAGATGCCGAAGGGGTAAGGGATAAGCATAAGTGATTGTTCAGAAGGGAACATATGTTGTTGGTTATAGGTCATATTTAGAGTTTTGCAGGGATGACATGAGAATAGTTAGGTGGATTAGTTAGGGCAGCAACCCAAGAGATAGAAAAAGTTCAAATGAGCTATTAAGCAGGCTACTGTAAGAAGCTGAGTTGATTGGGTGATTTGGAGACATTCGAGTCGAATAATTGAGTAGAAAGGTGCCAGGATTTGATAGTTCTAGAAGCAAATTAAAAGGTAGACTGCAAACGACATGTCAAGAGGTAACAAAGACAGTTTTACTGCGTAGGAACTTGATAATGATGGTGATGATGATAATGATGATGATGATGATGATGATGATGATGATGATGATGATGATGATGATGACGACGATGATGATATTGATGATCATAATGATGATGATGATGGTGATGATGATGATGA
>JAAAKM020002356.1:0-13522 GCA_010016025.2 Alatinidae sp. Z8VKAUB7J3 | reverse complement strand
CTAAAGATGTGTAACAAACAGTGGCAGCATTTTGGGTCAGAGATTTCAAGCCGAAATTATTTCTGGCTGAGCAATTTCCGGGTGGGAGATTTCCTAGGTGGGGATTTTCCGGGAGGGAATTATGCGGTGGGAGTTTTCCGGGAGGGAGTTGTGTGGGAGGGAATTTTCCTAGAACCTGTCATACAATGTTTACAACCGTGAATTCCCTAGGCAGATAAGTTACGTATGGATATTAAGTTATTGCATGGACAGAAGATTTGATTTGACAACGTCTCTGATACGGTATGTCATGATGGAGAGCAAAGTGATGGATAAGCAAATACATGCGTTATGTCTTAGTCCAGGTATCTTATTCTCCAGTATTTATATTGTAGTAACAGCTTAATTTGTCATGGAAAATACGTTAAATGCATCCGTTGATGACGTTTCCGTTCGGAACTTCTAGAGACATGGGGAAAATGTAGTTACCCCTCAATCGCCCTTACTCACAGGTCTATTCAGGCCCGGAGTGGTATTACCTGTTAGGGTTTCATCTATGGGTTAAATAGTGTTAGGTTCCGAGCAGGTAGACGTCGTTACCTTCAACCAGCATTCTACCTAGAAGAGGGAGTTTCCAAATTAGATTCAGTGAAGCCCTGGGCAGAAACAATGGTGGATGGGACGGTTGGCAGAGGACCTTTTTCAAGGCAATGGCAGGTTTTTCAGGTCCTAATAAGCTAGACCATGCCATAGTTAGATGGACCTGTGGAGACGAAGGCAACGGGAAACCACTTCTCTGTTACTTTTACCTAGTGTACTCATAAATAAGAAAAGTTGCTAAGATGAACGACGTGAACGAGAGAAACAGAAATGCTGATGCCGAGTCCTGTAGGGGAGGACGTTTAGCGTGTCGCTATTATATAATATTGTTACATACTATACTATATTATACTATATTATGCTATATTATACTATACTATACTATACTATAATATACTATACTATACTATACTATACTATACTATACTATACTACTATATAATTATATTGGCTCACCAAATCCTAAGATGAATTTGCAAAGACTACGGCAACTTTCAACTCCATAAATCCATTTTCTCCAAAGTACTACTTCTCAACATCTCAACTCCTAATTCCTGTCTGGTGTGTCTTTTACTCTAGTTCTCGTCTGTCATTCGGATTGTAATTTCTCAGTTCAAGATTTCCGGTGAAATCAAACGTTACTATGGTAGTTCAATAATGTACTCTACAAAAGTAAGGCCTCTCAGGTTGTTAACCTGTGAAACTCTTACAGCAAGCAAAAAATTTAAAAGAACGTAAAAAAGCAATAAATGGGCTAAAAATTGGCAAGTTTGAAGGCTCAAATTCTACCCAAAATGATACAAGTACTGGGAGAAAGAGGCCGCAAGGAACTGATAGCTTTGTGCAATTTTCTGTACAAGAAAGGAGAGTGTCTAGACGACCCCTTAAAGAGTATCCGTGTTCCAATCGAGAAGAAGTCAAATGCAGTTGAGTGTAGTGATAACCGTACCATCAGTCTTATTGCTCATGCTTTGAAAGTTCTTTAAAGATTATGTCACTCAAGATTGAATCAAAGGCAAGCGAGTTCATCAGAGATGATCAATTCGGTTTAGAAGAGGTAGAGGGTGACGAGAAGCAATAGTTGTCATGCGAGTGATATCCGAGAGAAGCATTGAACACGATTAAGACGCTTTTGTTTGTTTCATGGATTACGAAACAGCATTTGATCGGGTCACATGGAACAAATTTATGAAGGTGCTAAATCTATAGGAGAGGACTGGAGAGAGAGGAAAATTATCTTTGCCTTGTATCTTAAGCAGACTGTAACAATCAGAGCAGGAGACAGTGAATCTGAGCCAGCAGTTGTAGGAAGAGGTGTGAGACAGGGGTGCCCGCTCTCTCCCTTGCTGTTTAATATTTCTGCCGAACAGATGATTAGAAAGGCTCTATCGGATATGAATGATGGTGTCAGAGTTGGAGGCCAGCAACAGATTAGTACAATCCGTTTCGCAGGCGATCAGGCCATGATTTCAAACACTGACAAGGGTCTCCAGAACATGATTAATCAGCTAAACAATGTGGTGGAAGATTATGGCATAAAGATCAATGTTAAGAGAACTAAGGTGATAAAAATAGGGAAAACATGAGTAAGGCGATCATCTCGATTAATGGGCAAAATTCCAGGTTTCCAGATTCAAGTGCCAGGGAGGCAATCTGACTGAAGATGGTTACTGTGCGGCGGATATCAGATTAAGAATAACAATGGCGAAGGCAGCCTTCTCTAAGCACAGAATACTAATGACAAGGATTTAAGAAAGAACCTGCAGAAACAGTTAGTTGCTCTGAAGCATTTTCTTATTCGGCCCAGAAACATGGATCCTTAGAACAGCAGGTATCAAACGTCTGGAAAGTTGTGAGATGTAGCTCTGGAAAGAATGGAAAGAAAAAATAGAACAAAACTTAAGCGCAATGAAGAGGTGCTGCAGTTCACTCATACAAGATATTATCACAGATGCCTCAATGTGTTTAATATTTTGCACGGACTCTCTTTTTACAGCTTTGATATTCAGTCGTTCAAAAATACTCACTCTTATGATACTAGGAAAGAACATAATCTCAGATTACTACTGGTAAACGTAATTGGAGCAAGCAGAGATTCGCTTTCCATGCTGTAAAAGACTAAAAGAATCTGAGTGAGGACGGTAAGAATTCCAAGGACATTTTAAAATAGATGGAACAAGCTTAACACAGAGACCGTTAAAACTCCATGAGATAGGGGCTACTACACTACAGAACACCGAAGGAGAAGAAGAAGAGGAAGAAGAAGACGAACAGGTTAATTGGAGTTGCTTCCAATGGACTTCACGCAGTAAGAACCAGCAACATACGGTCTAATATCTTGGTTTGTACTGATATCTTTACCACGTATACCATTTTCACACCGACCAGACAGCAAAAGACCAGTACAATCACAAAACCCTTAGCTACAAAATAAGTCCTGATTTATGGGTTCCACATTGCTCACATGCAGCATTTGGTAGAGAATCCAAGTTATACATTATGATCTTCAAGATGTACAATATTAAGAAGTCTCATGACACACAATTCTCAGAAGGCTATGCTCAAGGCAAGAGATTTTGTGGTGCGATGTATAACGTGATGCGTTCACTATCGGCACATCAAAAGGTGTATTCTTCGCTTGCCAACTTCTCGCTTGCCAACTGAATATACTCCTCTCTACATACAGTTGCGGGCGGAGGAGCTCCAAACTTCCTGTTGGTTATTATCTATTACCTACTCCCATGGACATCTAAATATTATATGATAACATTTAAATGACCATGCTACTCCTGATGGTGTTGACGAGGCACGGCAACAGTGGATTCATTTGCACCAAGAACTGTTGCATGAGCTCACTTCAGAACGATATCTCGTCCGCTGCAAGAAGCTGACTCTTCGAATATAATCATTTTACTAATAAATTCAGGAAATTATCAACAAAATGGTATGTCGAAGAAACAGTGCAACTCTGGGAACATACTGTAATAGGCCGCAACAAAGTTAAGATCTTTGGTAAGATGACGTCTGCTACATTTTAAAGCCAAAAGACAGTGACGTCTATAATACAGAAGTCTGTAGTGATAATGGTCTCATTGAAGTTACACATTTATCCTAAATTAACTTTAGACAACAACAAAAGATCAACTTGAAGCGTACTCTAAAAGGGCACAGGTTTAGGTCTACTAACTTTTCTCCAGCTCGTTCGATGAGGAGAAGGTTTGAGAGTTTATAATTCGAAAATGTTTACTAAAAAGTTACATCGTGACCAAAGAGATGAAAGCCTTAGTTCATTGACAAAGTAACTACTAATATGACGTCGATTGAAAAGACTAGTACAAAATTGTAATGGTTACTAGTCAATGTATCAACTCTAAATCAATCATTTGAGTATGAATTGAATATTCAGCGGCCGTTATCATGCTCCTGGCGATATATTGCCATTTAGTTGACACCAGTCGACCCCATGTATTATGTAGATTCGTATTATATTGTTCAACGGTTACAAAGTACAACGTCATCGAAAAATAGCATCATGCGTAGGTTCCATAGAGATGATAGATTTCTCAATAGGTATTCCTGGCTATTCTCATTGTTTCAAAATGTTTATTGTCATGTTATACATTGTACAGATTTACATTTCATTCCCCGTTGTTATCATTCCAAACTACTACAGCATGCAGTGACATTATTCACGTGGGGACATAGAATCAAACAATTCTATATTTTGGTAAATAAATCCTTGGCGACATTATACGCTATTCTGCGAAATCACCTCTTACTTTCCTTCTACGCTCTACGTCACGGAGATAATACCTGCGATGCAAATGGCAAGTAATGCCATTGTATGGTACTGTTGCAATCTCACAAAGATATTCATTGAGTAAGCGAGACTTCCATTAATAGATCAATAGTCGACTACAATGGCCTACACTTCGCAGTTGTGGTCCAGTTTCATAGCAGAGTGTAACTCGTTCTTTTGTCGCGTATTGAGAAGAATTAAAGACAATTAAGGAATTGACTCCATTCCTTCAAAAGTCCTACACTTCGGGGGTTCCTGTCATATCTAATATCTTTTGAGAACAAAGAACTTGTTTTGATGTCCAACATAGCTTATCTAACTCGGCCAAGGTCGTCCGTTTGCAGATATAACAAACGGCTTTTAAATCTAACCAAAAATGAAGGCCTTTTCTGATCATAACTTTGTGTCATGGTAATTTATATCACAGTTGAGTTAACAGAAACCGTGATTTTGCCCATAGAATCCCAAAGTAAGTCTGAGAAGTGAATTTTAAATTAATTAAAGCAGATGACGAACTCAGACAGAACATTGATCACTTTAATAGAAAAATCGAAGATAATTTAAAATGCCCGTGAAAAACGTTTCATAGTCATCATTTTTTAAAACACACCTCAGCAAAGCTTGCAGATGTAACAGAGCCCAGTAGTGCAAATTATTTGACGTGTGTACACATTGGCAAAATACCATAGAAGCTAACCACAAGCTGCTTTATAACGCATCTTAAAATAGAAGGCCAGATCAATGATACAGATGTTAAGGAGCCCAATGTAAAGTGATCAAAAGCGATAAGAAGTTATCTCTTGTAAAGGCTAGTGTTTAATAAATGTTTGAGGGGGAAGATGAAACTCGATATAAAAAAGAAAATCATCTACCAGGATACATTATAGTAGCTTTAAAAACTATAACATTAAAGGTTGTCTAGTGTGCCATCAATGATACGATTTCTGCAGTACTTTGCAATTTCTGTATTAATTTCTAGAGTACTAACTTATCCCATTATATTGTACAAGTGATAGCAAAATGATTCATTATTTTCAAAAAGTGAAATCTAGAAATGTTTTAACTTGATTGCGATGTTCTATCTTAACCACAAAAAACGAGCTCTAAAACGGATATTGAAAATATATTAAATATGAATGTCACTGTATGTCACTTTAAAATTGCTAAAAATATTAAATATAACACAACACTTTAAAATACATGAACAAAAAATGGGTTCCTCTAATTAAAAGTGTTGTTAAACAGTTGTAAAAAAGAACAGTTTTGAGTGTTTTTTAGTTCGTATTGATATCCATTCAATAATGTCGGTGGACAATGAACCAATGCCCTCGGACCAATTTCTTTTGTTCTGCATCTAATAACACAATGGAAGTTCTCGTCAGAATTTCAGATCCTTACTATTGTGTTCAATTTTGAATAAATTTGGAGGCTAGTCCATTAGGTACTTTAAAGGTTATCAATAATATTTAAATGAAAGTATTATGATATTATGACTCTTTTACACTTACAGTATTGATAGACATTTTGGGAAGCGGAGTTTTGTACTCTTTGACCTTCCTTCATGGTTTTATTGGGTCAACCACAGAGAATAGTGTTACAGTACTGTAAAAACTTCTTATCTATCATTACAAATTTTCTGAATATTCTCAGTTTCCAAAATTTAGTTTATAAATTATGTTTTTCGATATTCAATTGAAGGTCTAGCATCATCCCTAAGCTTGCAGCCCATTTTTAGATTTAGCATTTAAATTACCAATAGTTTGTCAGTCATGGAAATTTTTTTTATCTGTTGTTTGGTGTTTTGAAGAATTAATGGAGTTTTCTATCATCAAGCGTCCAGTGTCTCATATCAGCAATGCATTTCTCGATGGAAGGCACAACAAACTGTTCGTTATCACCAGTCGAGAAGATGGATACAGAAAGCTGTCGATGCTCTGCATAGCCATAAACATAAAGTGAATGTTGACTTATGACATTGCATAAGGGGACTAAGTGCAAATTGAAGAGTACTCGGGCTTAGCAACTCCCTTCTCGAACTTCATGGCTATCAGCGACGGCAGCAAAATTTGGATACAGAAGCTTTTTGAGTCTCATCTGTTATAAAGAACTTTAACTAATCTAAGTTACATTGACGAGCACTTCCTCCTACTTTCACGTCTTAGAGAATTATGCTGCTGTGATCAACTGTACCAAACAAAGAGTTAAGTTTCATCATAATTTAAATGGCTGATTTTTTTCTAGAGCATTTCTGGGGCTATAACGGGGTGATTTCTTTATTTGTCACCTCGTAGCAAACCATAGAAGACCATCAGGTCTTGCATATAAATGCATTATTTTGTGGCGTTATCGTATAAAATGCATATTTCGCTAATTTGGAGGGGAAATTACGTATTTGAGGGTTTTAGCAATAACTTTGCGTATTTTCATGGAAGATTGTTTCAAAACGATAAAGAAATTGAGTCCCCATAGTTCCGTTAGCTTCTTATGCTGTCATTTAATGGGCTATGATGGCGTCATCTCAGACAGCTGGCAAGATGAAAGTGTACCACGTTCGGTTAACTAGTATGAATCAACAAGGTGACCATGGTTTGCACAAAATATGGTTAATTTTGTTTCCTATCTTCAAATTCCGTAACAGCAAATTCGATTCGTCCCCAGCTGGCATTCGAAGTAATTTCGAAGTCTATGATTGGTCGATTTTACACTAAATTGTCGATTGACATCGAGTCACTTTATTTTCAGTGAAGTTATTTGTACGGGCGTAAAGCCCACGTCGTTATTTCAACATGAATCTTAGCGACATTGGGCTGGCATCGATACAGTGTCGTTTGAACATAAGAGACACTACACTGCATCACCTTTCGTAGACAAGGAGCTAGCGACGTGTCACCAACGTAAGAAGTGACGTTGATTCCACGTTGGTCTGACATTGAAATGCCGGTCGCAGCCGGGTCCCTTGCTTCTCGCCCTAAACTGCGAATGGCATCATGGCAAAAACTGGGTCTTTTGTAGATGCAAACGATTTTTGAACAGACGATGAACTTCATTTCTGCATGATTCAACCCTGAGGAAGGGTTATGTCTATCGCGTAGTTCATAAAGAATGCGCTAGGATCGTTGAGGTGCAAGAGAATCAAATTCAAGCATGTTTTCGTGTTAGTATCAGATGTTGCCAGCTACATTAGGAAAGTATGCAACAACATAGAGTCTGTTCCATAAGATTCCTTCAAAAAGAAGTGAAGTCCTGAAAAGTCCCCTGCTCCAAACAAGTGCAAACTTTCCGACACATTTATAAATATGAAAGCTAAAAGTTATACGAAAATTACGGTTTACATGTGTACTAGAGGTCTACCATATATTAGTTTTCTTTTCTTCTTTTTTTTGTGGTTGTTTTTTCTTTCTTTTACGTCCTTTAAAATGCCTATTTGCCTTTTATTTTGCTTCCGTTTAATGTTCATTTTTGCACTGTTTTATATTTCACACCTTTTTTGTTTGTTTGTTTGTTGACATTTCAAACTTGGTAGCTGAGCCTCTTCCGTTTTACGATTTTGCAACATTTGTATGCCTTGTCTTATTAACCGTACCCCTCTTTTTCGACTCTTGACATTATATACATTTTAAGGCCTCCCGTATACTTATTGATATGTTTTAAAGCAACGTAGGAGCCATGAAGCCGTATGAGAATACGTCGTAAATGTCGTTTCCCTGCAATGTTACCAAAAACACCCTCTTCTTTACTCTTGTTCCAGATTTGTCTTCATCTCAGAACGAGGGACGATTGAAAACAAATAAATCAAGTCCCTTACTTATTTTCCCATGATGCTCATCGACTTAATAGCTGCATTCGAGAAGGGATACAGCAAGTTGACCAAGAGGTGAATTAACAAGGGTGCAGGTATTGCTTAATAGATTTTAGGCAATTGAACAATATTTACATCGTTCAACACGAGAACTAATGATGCTTTCACTTACCTTCAACATCGTATGACTGGATCTTTGATAGAGTGTACTTTTGCAGCTATTACAACGAGCAAAGACGACCAGATCACTTTCATAATTCTTGCTCAAACATTTGATGCCTAGTATTAGCCAAGATGTACGAGTTACCTTAATGGTATCAAATAGGAACGGAATGATCTTTTTAAAGCAGTGATGGATACCTTTCATTTCAATGGATATGTCCCATGAGTTGTAGGCTGTAGTGTTTGGGGTTGTTCACACGATGGCACAGTTTCCCGCTGGTAAGTTTGCAATAGTTCTTCTTACATCCTACTCGTCTCGTAGGCTCTGTAGGCCTATCAGGATCAATCTTTAAATTAAATTCTATATTTTGTCCTTATGTATTCAAGTGGAATACATTATGGTAACTGGATGGGAATGAACTGGCTGACCTTTGTGCAGCTACTTTCATCTCTTGTTTACATAGATGTACCTCGTAGTTGTACTCTACCAGATTGGGACGGTCGCTCTATTTGATAGACCGGTACTTTTTGAAGCTATTTATCGCCGTGAGCTTCAAAGGTAACGAAATTTTGCAGATGTATTTGAAGCTTATTCTTACTATATGGACGTTTTTGCTAAATTATTAAACCCAGGCGAGGAGAAAGTTGAGAACTTACGTTTCGGTGGGCATGTCGGTGTTACAACAAACACAGTAGGACGACGAAGGATCGTATTTGGGCCTATATTTCGTATGATATTTCAGAAATTCGATAGCTATGGACTTGTATGTCAGAACACGTTGAACATTTCAGAGTATATATTCAAGTATCTAAACGACTTGAGTATAAGACGATATTCTGGGTAAACATCTGGGAGTTCTAAAGGGGCGAAGAACGAATCGAGACTCGGGAGGCCTTGTATTGACACCGTGCCTATGAAAAGCAACAGAATTTGTAGCCTAGCCCAGATGTTTGCAATCTGCCCGATTGATCATTTTACGATTCGCCACTTGTAAGAATTATTTCATAATTGACTATTCGCCGTCCAGGAGGCAGAAATCTGGAGCATAAAAATATTTATTACGAAATTTAAGAAGCTATTTTGGCAAATACACGCATATACTTTTAGAATTACACTTAAAGTCAGGTTTATATACACAATTAGTCTTGGCGAGCTGTGTTATCTAACTTCTTTTCACAGTAGAGTGCACCAGGCCTAAAACATTGCATAGTTCTGATTTCCATTAATGTTTTCTTTATAAAAGATTATGTGTGTAGTTTAAGTTTTGCAAATGGTCATACCAAAATGTGTGCATGGTGCTTGTAAGCAGAAGTTGAAGATTAAAAATGTAGTAAGTTTGAATGATGTGTATATAATACCTTGACAAAAGAATACCAAGGAGGCAATTTGTAACACTATAATTGTAGAAGGACCTTATCTATGTACTATTTCTTTTTAACAATGGGAGAGATATATGTGAGCTTTACTTTTCCCGAACTTGAGTATTTATTGTTGATACTGAAGCCCTTGACGAACTCAAGGAATGATAATGAACTATTAATGCCTGCTTTATGGTGTATATAACTGAGAATTTTTCCATCACCAAAATGTTTGATTGCCCCAGCAATCCAACTGACTCAGCCCTTCTCATATAGATCAGTGGATTTGGAGTGGAACACCATTTTCCAGCTATCAGACCATACATAAATATATTCATATATAAAGATATCTATATAATATATGAGATATATAATATGATGTAGTATCTATATATTATATAAATATATCATTATATTAACTAATATAACTATATATTTCCCAAAGACTAGAATTCCACCTTAATTGTATGATAGATCAGCATTCAGCTCTTGGGCTGTCAGCTCCTTATCTGCCTCTTCTACAGTGCCTCTCCCAATAACCTTTATTGATGCCTTGTTTCCTTAACTGTATACATGAATATGTATGATCTTATGTCTCAATTTTTGTAGCAGTGTGACTATGATATATACACACTTGCAAGTACACTTAGCTCAAATTACAGATGTTCTCTGCTTAATCTACCTATACTACAGAGAAATATATAAATAATGGTTACTCTAGTGAAACTATATAATATAATTCTAATATTAATCAATTTCTTCTGTATACGGACATGGTATTTGAGAAAGGATCACAATTTTGAGGCCTTGAAATGCTTTACTTTAAAAGGTGGATAGTTTTTAAGTGGGTTCCCTCTGTGCCAAGAGCTTTAGGATTTCAATTCCCATTTATGTGGTGTCAGTTGATATGTAACACGTAGGTAAATATACAACACCTAACTTATAAAGATCTGGAATAATTCTAAAATCATTTATTAAGTTTCTGCCAAAGAAGGGCCTATTAGTAGCACATTGATTCTTATTCTTGGTATATATAAATGTGTAAACATTTGAAGTTATATTGACCATAAGTTAATTACTGGCATTGGGGCTGGCAGTGATAAAATAGTGGCATTGGTGTTGCAACATCTTGTAATTTTGACATTTTTGTTATGTCTTGCCATTTTTTGCGATATGCTCATGCAATACAAACTTTACCCATCACTTAACTTATCAATTGGTTTGTGGATGCACAATAACATGCACTTAGAAGTTTTACTCAAAGTGACTTTATCAAAATCATTCATTTTCATTGGATTTTGTCTCAGACTTTCATTTTTCTTTCGTAGGAATTAGAGATACTTAAGATATTTTAAAATTCAAATTTTCAGTGTAAAATGTCTTGTCTCCAGAGTTACAAGGGTCTGACCCTTTGACTATTGGGACCCATAATTCATGGTATTAAAAGCACATGATAGTAACGCAACTATTTTTAGCAAATATTTCTCCATATTTGATTGGTCTATCAAACTAATACAGATAGTATAAGTATAAGGGCTAGGTGCCCACCATTACTTTGTCTCACTATCCTTTTTGAGGAGTATTGAGTTTCCTGGGCAGTTTTCTTTAGGAATTGTCTCGCATAGCACATACCGGCAATGCACTAGATATGCAATGCACCAGAAGAATACCATTTTACCTAAGAAATAACTTTGATGTTGAAGTTGTATATGAGTGAAATTCACCATCTTACAATGTAAACTAACCATGGATGTGAATCTTTGGAGATTATCTACTTGATGTAAAGTATGCAATGTAATTTAAATAATTTGATTCTCACAATATATGCCATATGTATATTTTAATTTCTAGCTGTTTGGGTTGTCTCTCCAGAAGAAAAAGTTCGGCATGAGACATTATTCAATAGCCTTGGTCCAGTTAATGGCAAACTTACAGGTAAGCTATATTTTATACTTACATCATTCCTATTTTTGCTGTTTGCCATCATTTACCAATCAGTTAAATTTCTATTTCTTGTCATTTCTTGTAGACATCTTTCGTCATAGTAGTCAGATTGAGATTTAGTGATTTCTAACAATTATGCCCATGTAGTTATATTTTATTAACTACAACTTTAGTTAGGTTTCTGCCCTTAATGATCTATAATTTTACAAACAAATATAAAATGATTTATTCTGATGAAGATCATCTCAAACATTAAAGATAATAGATTTCTAGAGTCTTACGCTACACTGTATCTATAAATTATGCACTTCTTACACTACTATACACTATCTTACATATATATGGTACAAAACAAGAATATTGCATGAAATAGCGAAAACATTGTGTACTTAAAAGCTTATTTTGTCTGACACTCCTCCGACTACTAATGTCAGAATCAACGAAATGAAGTGTGAGAAAGAGTATACCCAATTGTATTTTTGAAAGAGCTCATCAGAATTTGGACTGTCTGACTTTCACACAATTCATTTCGGTCATTCTGACGTTAGTATTCAGAGAAGTGTCAGATGAAAAAAGCTTTTAAGTACACAATGTTTTTGCTATTTCGTGCAATATTTATATATAAGGCTCAAAAAATACATTATCTTAGCAATTCAATCTGATACAGATAATATTGAAACATTAAGATGATGTATTTATTTTTTTCAGCTTAATATTATATTTTCACTCATATGTGGTAAGTGGCTTTTGGGGGTCTACATACATATTTTTATATATTACAAAGTAGCTAAGAATTTTACACATCTACTACATGACTATTAAAAGGAGGAGGGGATAGTTACAAATTGCAAAAGTAACATTGCACATAGTTTCTACTAACAATAGACAATTATATAATTAATTGTTGTGCTTACAAATGTTCCATCTAGCAAAGAAAACAGATATAACTAAAGATGAAGCTTAAAGGTATTCCAGGGACTCTTGGCTCTTGAAAAAGATGGGATATATACCTTAGTTAGAGGCAAATTGCAAAATATCAAAGAGTGTAGAGTAGGTGGTAGTTAAGGGAGAGATGAAGAGACCTAGATGTCAAGTTTGTCAAGTTTGTGGCATCATGCTAGATGCTAATCCTTTTATGAGTGATGATAGAAGTTATGTAATTAATCACAATTTAGATTGTAACTTCAGTAATGTAGTTTACCTTCTGGAATAAGCAGTATGTAGGTAGTACTAACACTAATTTGAAGCAGCATTTTAGTAATTGTAAATCTTTATGTAGGAAGTTTGAGAGAGGTTGGAGTATGCCACAGATAGAGTCATAGTTTATCATGGACGTATAACTTAAACGGATAAGTTGAATAGAGGTAGCAATGAGAGAGACTGATTTTGGGAGTTACGTTTAAATAGTTTTTTCTCACTGTTTTATTCCATTTTTGAATTTCTGTTTTACATAATTCTGTTGTTCTTTCTGTCATATCAACATATAGCACTTCATGTTTCCCTCTCTAATTTGAACGTTTCTGTTAACAGTCCGATATTGCACATTTACATTAGGAAAAACATTATTATTTAAGTATGGATTTCATGGTTTCACCCCCCCCCCTATGATTCTGGGGGGACCTAACTTTTTGAAATCTATTATTTTGTGGGGGGACCTACAATTTTGGAAAAAAAGTGGGGGGACCTGAATAATGTCACCCAATTCTTAGGGGACCTGACACAAAGAGTTGATAATTTCCACAAGCACAGCGTTTTGTTGAGAAGTCCACTTTAAGTGACATTTCATTGTTATGTGTGGCCTTATGCACCAAACAGAATATCAACAGATTTCTCAATGTTACCCAACCAACAATTAAAGTACACTTTTGTGACTGATTGGG
>JAAAKM020002355.1:0-13523 GCA_010016025.2 Alatinidae sp. Z8VKAUB7J3 | reverse complement strand
AAGACAACGTTAAATACTTGGAGATGTAAAGCAAACAGAACGACAATGATTTTTCTCTCTTAATGTTTTACTATGATACAAAGCTGTCAATAAGTATCTTGTCCTCTTTTCATTTAAAAACTAACTCTAATATATATATAGATATAGATATAGACATATGTACATACATATAAGTTAGCAGTTACAATGTAATGACATCAAATTAGCTCAGCTACCTAAGGTTAAACATTATTCTGTCTGAAGAACATCATTCAACATACACTTTTGACACAATTTGTGTTTTTTCATTTCCATTCCATATTTATGTGCATTTGTCTGTACCTCAATGTATGAAACACTTTAGCAGAAGTATAAATATACTCTGTACGTATACACATACACATAGATGCGAAACCTTCATTGGCAATTATTGAGACAGTGCTCGATGCATGCAATGCAGAGCGAGATAAACAAAGTAAATGGTCGCAAAGAAAACAAAATGCCTTTGCTTTACTTTATATTACAAAAATACACAGATATATGTATACTTAGTATCATAGAGCCTCGATGGTGACAAACGTTTCATTTCTTTGGTAAATTTTACATATCTGTCTACCTATGTAGTATAAGCATAGACAGAAATGTGTTTTATAGCCGTCAGTACAGGCTTAGATATAAAAGGGACATTTTGGCCATGATAGATGAACCTTGTAAACTTTAATATTACATATTGTTGCCAAATGCTGGTACAAGCGTAGATATAAAAGAGACATTTTGTCAATGATAGATGGATAAACATTGAAAACTTCAATATTATATATTGTTGCAAAAGTGCTAGTACAAGCGTAGATGTAAAAGAGACATTTTGTCAATGATAGATTGATAAACCTTGAAAGCTTTAATATTCATGTTCCCAAATGCTGGAACAGACTAAAGTCCATAAGCATTAAAAACTAATAAACAGTTTCAATAAGGTATACACTTCAGCTAGGGGGCGATACACTATTTTGTTCGTAAAAAAATTAAATGACAGAGTTTCCCAAATAGCATTCCTATGATGAACTGGAGTTTTGATCAAAAAATTAAATCAAGTTTTTTACAGGTAAACAGCAAAAATCGCTCATCGCATGTTTACAATAAGCATTACTGGTTTATTGTTTTCTTTCCACATTTTGAAAGTTGTTAGACGAAAACCAGCTTTAGTGCTTCTAAACAGGAGCCATGTGACTGGCTTAGATAAAGCGTACATAAATACAAGTACGCTACGACGTCTTGCTGTACACTCACCAGATTATCATTGCAGCTTCTATAACGAGCCTTTTAGTGCTTTCATATCGATTTGGACTTTGTACTGACAGATAAATGGACAAACACATGAAATTTAGATGACATAGTTTTTTTATGTTTTTTATAAGACTAATCACAACTGCACAACAAGCAACTACAACTATAAGACACACAATTACAAGTGCACAAATAAATTAAACAAAGTCAGACTCATCGAGAAGAGAGGATTTAAAATGTCGGTCTTAAAAGAACACTTGGAAAATAAAAAATGTGTCGACACCTGCGAAAAAATAGGCTCATTACGATTTGATCCATTATCTAATAAAAGTATTCTACATTTGCTGACAGTAACGATTAAAATTCTATCATCGGATACACCAGCAATGACAATTAAGACACGGTGTACGTGTTGTACAGTGCTACTTATGTACAGATTGTATTGGGTATACGTAAGTGAGCACTTACGGTTGTGCTTGTAATTTTGACATGGGTCTATTGCTAATATAGGTCAGACTGCACGTTTGTATAGGTTATAGCTTAAAAGTAACAGCCTCTACTACCTGTACGATTTAAATATAACATGTTCAAGTAAACAAAGCAGTAAAGTGTATCGGATCATAAAGTATAGTATAAATATATAGCTCAACACAAATTAGTATAACATAAATAAAAATTTATTTGCAAGATTATTTGGTGTAAAGGAATGATCACTTCGCATCCCAAGTTCTCTCTTACCACAGTTGCATATTGAGAAATATACTACGTCTCTTCAAAAATCTTCAATGAGGTTATTGTCTTCTTAAAAACAAAACAAAGACTAGGAATTAAAATGCAATTAGATGGAAAGGTTTTGGCAGTGAAGCTCAGGAAACTACATCGCTGCATGTTAATGCCTAATTACGCTACAACTTAAATCAGCAATAGTAATTTTAGACACAGCATTTGAAATACAGCGAGGAATTTTACTTTGACAAGTAGTAGTTTAGAATGATTTGTAGCACTATTGCTATCTTCCGTTAATAACCACTGCATTGAGTATAAAATGTAATATGAAAGCTGAACACTTTTGGAAACCATGTGACGCATGTGGTTGAATGATGTTCTTTAGCACAGCTTACTAATCGTAGGGTATTGTATAATATTTGCCAGTTGTATCTAGTCATAAAATTTAATCTGTATGGTGCCAATGTTAATGGATACATTTAACACAGAGAGTTACTTCAGGGTTAAAGCAAAACGTTGCCAATTTGCTTATAGACATAAAGGCCAGTACTTTGATATTTTTTCAGAAGCCTGTGTTTATTTCTATGTAGGGTACTGCTGCTTAAGTTATATGTTGCTACTTCTAATTGCTTTCTTGCTCATTGAAGAACGCTTTTCTGTACAACGTAAGTTCAGAGTAGTACTGAAAGGAATGCACAGCTTTCGTTACTATCTAAAAATGATATTACAGGTTTTATTGATAGACGTCGGTGGAAAGTTGAGTGACATCTTGTTACTTTTCTGTTACTTTGTAAAAACATTCTGTTTTGTTAAACTGCTCAAAAAAACACCAGGTTGTCAAGAGACTCTATAATACATGATGACATTTACCACTTGCTCAAAAAACAATTTTGCGTTTTCCTCTGCTTTCTCTGCTTTCTCTGCTTTCTCTGCTTTCGCTGCTTTCTCAACTTCCTCTTTTTCATTAAACCCCCTGTGTCCACCAGTACATATAAGACTACAATACAAGAAACTGTTCCTGCCTACTGACGATGCCTCAGAAAAATTTTCAATGAGTGTCAAAGCGTTATCCTTTGTAGATAAATCATTGATCAATACCATGTCAAAATTACAAAGTAACATCAAGAAGAAAGAATTTGAAATATCAGTTTTGAAAAGACACATATCACTACCGGGTGTCTCCCTTCAAAACTTTTAAAATCGTCTCTTCATGATAATACTTTGTAGCTTTCAACAAGTTTTCGGTTGTTTTACGGGCTGTACCGCAGTCCTTCCTTCGCCACGTCACGGATCTAATGAAGGTGTATCCTGGGTACCATAAGAAGACGTTTTGATAAGAATGAGTGTTCTTTGGGTACTGCTGGTAAGTCAACACTTTCATGAGATTCGTTCAACCAGTAGATGAGAAAAACATTGTTAAGAGTCACAGAGTGAGCCAAATATATGGCGCAGTGATAATGAGACCAAGATTTATAAAATGATTTCTCTATTTTATTCGTTTGTATTATGTTTATGAAGTGCAGTTTCCAAAACAGTAGTTTTTTAAGAAGTGATGTCATAAGAAGTTACATTATGTATCTTGGCAATTACATAGTATGAAAATCATATGGTACTCTTCAGGCCTGTCTATAATTAGCAGTGCTGCACTTGTAAGAATCGCCTCACTAAATATCAAAATATTTTTATAACAACATGTTTACATATCTCATTATCATGGCCACTTCAACTATATATCTTCCTAACTCCCACAAATATTTTTTCCAGCCGTCAAACGGTAAACATAAAATAAGCAAGACGCAACATTACAACCTCGTTCGATCCCGTATCTGAATACTCTTGTCATTACTAAAAGCAGCAACAAAATCAAGTTTTCAGTGGCATGCACATGGGGAACGTATTTCTTTAGACATGATTTAGGAAAAGACTGCAGTTGATGGTTTTATGCTCTACCATCCATATTTGCATGAGTGAATATAATATTTAAAAGAATAGCTATTGATAAATGACAAATAGCATAGTTATTTTCTTTTCAAAATCAACGCAGCAAATTTTACGATTAGATAAATATTGGTATAGTATCTTCCTTATAGTAGCGTGTACCTTTTGCTCTTAATGCTCTTACAGCTTAAAGCTTATCATACGTTGCTTATAATTGATCAAAATTATAATAATTTGTTATGGAATTACTTGAAGACAATGCGAGAGAAATGTATTTGCAAGCTGGTTTGTTTTCAAGAAATGGTCACTATGCATGTTTATCTTTCAGGATAGTTACAAAGTGAAAAGTGTTTTCCGACTTTATTAAAATCTTGTGTCCAAAGTAATGGTTTTTGCAAAAATATAGCAAGAACCCAATTTTCAATTGGTCAAAATCTGACCAAAAAAAATAGAGACTTCTGTAGGGATGGTGGTTTCTGTCTTTTAAACATTCTCAAGCCTTTTTAACTAGCGTTTGGTCACTTGTTCCTTGTTATTACGCTTGTAACACGTTACCGACCTCAGTGGATTAGGATTGTAAATGAAATTTTTTAAGTTGTCGCCTTACATTTTGATAGTTGCCATCGCCACTGTTGGTGAGAAAAGGGGCGATCAATTAACGTAAGTCACTGATCGACGCTTAAGGTTGAGACAGATGATTTTGACACCACTATTGGTAATTATACTGGACGTTCTAGTAGGTTACATAAAAGGAATTTATAAATCCTTCATAATACGTAGCACAAATACAGTATTTAATTTGTTTTCCTTGGAGAAAGCAAAACTGTTGCGTTTATGTTGGCATTGCTCACATTTTTAAACTTTTCATGGTATCAATGCGCCCTTTTTAAATAAAATTTTTGCAATAAAATGTCCTTATTACGTCATATTAAGCCGAGTATGTAATCAAGCCGCATTAAATTAAGCCGCGCTTTAATTGAGCCGCACTTGCCAAAAATTAGCATTTTAGGGAGTTTTAATTAGGCCGCAGGAGTCAACTCCTTCTATTTTCTCCTCAACGCTAGTTTTATAATCTATGCAAATGGGTCCAACGACAGTTCCCCTTCGCTCATTGCTTTCCTTACAATAAATTAAGCCGCGCCATACATTAAGCTGCATTTTTATTAGGCCGCATTTTTGAAGATGCGGCCTATTTAAGTACGCGGCTTAATTTGACGTATTAAGGTAAGAGGCACAATTTAAAGGAAATACTTGAAAAAGAAATATGTGTACTTGGGACTCCTCTTCAAATGTCCTGTCTACCCAACTCCTCTCAGACTATTTTAGTAGAAAGCAGACTACGGACAGCTCCGAGTTAAATTACATAAATAAAAGGAAGGCAACATAGTTGACCAACTTATCAAGTTGTATAAAAACAGATAGTGTATGTGTGTCTGTGACGATGAATTAAACCCAAAATTTCACACATTTTGTCACTCCACCTTGCTACTCCCAATTTCGGTTTAAAACTATACTGCGACGTAAGACTTGCCAATATCATTATCTGTAAAACATGTGACTGTCCCCTTAACTTTACACATTATTAAGAAGTTCAGTTGTAAAGATTTTGTCTAGGACTTGATAACTTGTCAGTTTAACAAGATGGTTTTATCTCCAAGTGCTTCATCATATTGGTTGAGTGGTCAGCATTCGCGGTGCTGATTTGGGAAATCATAAATGTGTGTAACATAAGGAGGCATTCCGCATGAACGATAAAAACGTTTGCAGGAAGGTGATAGTAGCTTAATATATTTATTCCTAATAATAGACTACGTATATATCAAAGACCAGGTCATGGAGCAAAATTCCTGATTTAGAAATTTAGAAGGAACAGTATACTGGTTATCTAAATATTGGAAATTTACAGAAGGAAAATGAATGAGGGGAACATCAAGGTCTCCTGAAAAGAAAGCTGGCTCTGTTATTCTTCTTATAGATTAAAGCATTTTTGAAAACACTATGAAATGGGTAAGGGCATAGTTTAGCAGCCTGAAAGACTATTTCGTACCTAAAATGTATTTTAATTACCCGTGTCAAATTTCGACAGTGAGGATAGGGTTTTTTTACTTTAACCTTGCATGTTTTTCTAAATCAACAAAACAGAGAAACGTTTCTAAATTATTCCATCTTTTGAAACTTGGCACAGAAGCAACAGAAAAAATGAGCCATCATAACCGAGTCACGTGATTCTGCCTTGCTGGACATTACGTCTTCTCATTGAAGTTGCCTTGGTTTTACACTATTATGCCTATCCATAAACACGTTTCAATCATGAACAGCTAATGCTACCACGTTTATCTCCAGGTATACTTATGAAGAATTAAATACCTATTTTTGCTTTCTCAACTAAAGGTAATTTCTGAAGTAGACACTATTTCCTTTTGTATATAAAAAAAATATTTCCAATTTTATATAACCTTACAATAGGACGTTAAAACCTAGTTGTCGTTTGTTTATGGTAGATGAAGATTGTTCTGCAAAATATTTAGTAGCAAAAGCAGTAGCTTGATTTTTTTTTCACACCAATGCTTGTTCCCACTGATTTGTACTCATAGTATCTTAACCTCATAGAGAATGTTACCTCTTTATTTTCGTTGAAATTTGTACGTGATTGCGTTTGATATATAGCTTCTGACAGAATAAATTTAAAGCTTTGCTTCAACCGACTATTTTAGTATTAAAGGTTGCCGTTGAGAAAATGCATCTGTAAAGTTAATAAGAATTAGCAATCACGCAAGTACTAAAAAGCTTTACTTATAAAAGTATTTTCATCATGAAGCTACGTTTGTTGATATTCGTTAATTGCGTGCTTTCATTAGTTAGCAGTGACATTGGCAAGTCATGAGTCAGAAAGTGATGACCCTCGCCTTTCTTTTGCACACGATGCCGCCTTCCCCACTTCTATTAGACCGTCACTCAGAAGAATAAGGCCATCGCATTGCAATTCTAAATAAGCATGAATGAAAATCATCAATTTTAAATTTATACTGAAATCTTAGTGGTAGCTTCATTAAAGAAGACCATCGTTTTTATATTCCGACGGGAACAGTTTCCGAGTAATACTTTCAGTCCTTAAGCCTACTGTTAAGGTACCCAACCTGCATTTCCTTGAGATAAACACAAGCTTACACGTGTTTGTATTTATGGCGCTTTTACAAATTTTTCCCCCGTTTACGTCCTCCTCCTAATTTCTCTTGCCAAAACATTCTTTGTACGTGAGTTCTTGTATTTTCAAAGATCCTGAAAACCACAAAAGTACCACAAAATTTAGAGGATTATTCAAAGAGAAGGGGAAATCATATATGGAGGTAGTTCGAATATGTAAGTATTGTAAAAAAATTTCTATTACAATTTGGTATGATGTTCTTTAGTTAAAACATATAAAGGTAGCACATCATAACAATACGCATTTCTGAGATATATAAATATATCATAATTATTCTTCGGGAAAATATTGAATCTCTGTGTTTGTAGTTATCGCTCTATGTATTTTGGTTCATAAAATATTTTTTTGGTACTAAAAATTTACTAATGATCGTTAATTTATTTATATACAAAAAATAATTATACATTCATAAGTATTTATTTTAAAGATCAATGGTAAAAAGGAAAGTTACTGTCAGTACCTCAGCTACTGTGAGTAAAATATCAAAGTGAAAGTACGATTTCAACAACGTTATGTCTTCTTACAAGACTTCGTCATATGATAACGCGAAACATTTTGGAAATTGTAGTTTGCATCTTAGCGTTTTACCCATAGTTTGTAGGTGATGTTTAATTAAGTAGTTAATGGAATATAGTTGCAAATGCCACAATACAAGTACTTCTTTATATCTGTGACTGACTAAGGCTCAAAGCCGAAACACAATTAATAACTATAATTAATGAATTTTCCCTTACCCACTGAGTCGAGGAGAAAACATGACAAGATTGACTTGAAACTTTCTCACCTTAATTAGTGGACTTGATGGTCCAATGGTTAAGGTTTCGGTCTTCAAGCCGATGGGTCGTGGGTTTAAATACCCTCAGTCTCCTTAGTGAAAAGGGAAAGCTATTGTAGTGATGCTCTACTCGTGATAAATATACAATAATTGCTATGTGTCTGCTGAGTACTCAATTAGCCAGAATTCTCCTATGCGTATAAATATTATATATCATTCATAAAAAACACAATTTCATTGACGTTTTAATATTATCTTTTTCCAAAATTCTTGAAAATATTGTATATAACATAAAATTAATTTTTGAATAAGATGATATCGAAACGTCAATGAAATTGTGTATTATATGAATTATATACAGTATTCTGTTTTCCACTAGAAGGAACACACTTGTTTGTATTGGGCATGAGAAAGAGCATTATCTACACTAGGCTGGACAGAGACTAGATATGGTCATTAAATACTAAGAAGAAAAGCAAGGGGACAGCTATATACTTGGTAATGTTAAACGTTATACTTGATCTAATAAACCTGCATGCGTACAGAGCAGAAGTGTGATTTTCGTGACCTTGGATTGAGCTTGGAATTTCCTTGTTAGCGTACGATAAAATTATCGCCTTTGGCAGGAAAACGTAAAGGTCAATGTCTTGACGGGTCAATTTGTCACTTTGCTTTACTCACGTATCAGCTACAAATGATACGTTATTCGGTTTAGGCATTGCTTACAACCATAAACATCAGGTGATGCCAGCTAGCATCCATTTGAATTGGCAGTAAAGCTTCAAAAAGGAATATCATCTAGTCAAAAAACACTTTGCTTCGACAACGCTATCCCAGTTTTCTTTTCAGAGACCTACTTCGTCTGACCTTGATTTTTAACACTGAACGAGTTGTTGAGCAAAATTCAGATGCTCATCCATCGTGACATATCAAAAGAACGTAAGCAATGATTAATGTGATAGGCTAGTAACAGCATGGCACAAAGATCATTCACTTAAAGTTAAGCATTGAAAATTAACGCTTCATCATATGTGAAAGGCTTTTACATGGCTGCTTACTGACGCCACTAGACAACCGCACACACACTCACATGAATTCCAGTCGAGTTCAAGTTATTAATATAGAGCTATTGTCTAATAGAACTATCGGTGGTTTATTATTGCTTGCCAGAACACAGATGGGTAAGGCGAGAACAACCTATCAATAGGATCCTATGAAGTGATTATTATTTCTATACAAACGAAGAATACTGGGTATTTACGAAGCTCATCGGCTCATCATATATTTCGATCATAGCCTTCACAAATTCGTGAGAACGAAGCTTACGTGGGTAGAGAAGATAGGAGAACCTAATGATTAGAAATACAAGAATTGTTTACCACTTGCCTATTTAATGCAACATATGTAGAATAGTAAGGAGAGACGGCACTGAAAAGGCAATATAAATACAACGGTTACGCCTTTCTTTATTTCGAGCGTTATGAACACCCAGACCTGAAGCAAAAATTGAAACTGTACAGGGGCTATTATGAACTTAAGATGGGTATTCTGAATTAGGGGCTGTCGTTGCAACTGCCGTTTAAAGGTCTTTAAATCTTGGAATCGTGATAGAAGAATCTAGGGGTCTAACGGTTAATTTGGGAAAGCTAACCCGCCTAAAGGTCCCCGTGGCTACGAGCCTGTACAAATCTCAAAGGCAAATGACTTGCTCACTGCAATGATTCGAATGAACTTTCCCTTTTATTAAAAGTGCCCTTAGAATAAACTACTCTCCTTTTTTGGCTGAAAGCTGAGCAAACGCTTCCCTCTTTTTGCACAAGTTATATTTATGCCTCCCTTACTCTATTAAAATTGAAAACTCTTTAGCTATTATATTATCATACTGGCAACTTTTTGCTAAATATCAACGGAAATTGAAATGAAAATTTCAGTAGACTTTATCTTCATTATTATTTTTAAAAAGAAGATAATCATTTGATACCGATCTCTAAACGCATTTTGCAACACAGAAAAGCTGCCAAGAATGCTATAACCAGGGCAACAACGCCATGACCAGGATGTTGAAAGAATGTATTCGTTTTGTGCTAATTTCCCCATCTAATCATCTTAATTCTTATCTTCTGACACTAAATGTTAGAATACACATGCACTTAATGATGTCTACAATGAACTAATGCCCTAACATCCTCTGTGTTTTTGTTGCAACAGCTTCTTTTCAACATTCAAATGCTCGAATGAATTTCATGTTACACCTGAGCATTGAAAATTAGAGATTGCTATAAGCAACCTCACTGAGTATGTATGTAGGTAGGTATGTATTTATTTATTTTGCCTTATAGAAGAAAAATAGTTACAGAAACAAAATAAAATAATAAGTCAAAATTACAATTTTTAAGATTTAGATTATTTTACAAAATTAAACAAAAATATTTAAGTCACTCTAAAGAATACAAAATATAAGTAACAAAAAACAAAGAAATTGTGCTCAATAAACCCCCATTGATAAAGTTGGCAGGGATGGCATTAAAAAGGTTCAGAAGACCTTGTTTCCATAATGGTCCCTAGTAGTCTAAAGCGTCCTATTGTTACAAGGTACTAAATCAGGTCTCGTAACAATTCAAGGCTATCCAAGATAAATAGTATCTAGACCACTAATCTAATACCTCTATCAAGGTAACTTTTACGTCATACCTATTCTCTATAAAATTCGTCTCAACAACGTTTCCTTTTTGTTAACCTTAATAAAATGATACTCAGATTATTTCACATAAGATATTAAAGTCAATATCACTTAAATGTCTTATGTGAAAGAAACAAGTTGCTTCCCAATTATACGAGACTCAGATTATTATGAATTTAAATGCGTTAAGAAGGACTCGTGGTTGTTGCATGTGGAAGTGACGACCAGATCTGAAGCTATGGAATTACTTTTTCTGATAACACTGATACATCTGTGTCAAAGCTAAAATCATTCATAGGACACGAATCTAATACTTCTATGAGGATAATTTTACGTCATGATTCTTGTCTATAAACGTTTTCTTAATTACCTATTTTGTCCTATCCAGTATCTAGAATCAATGCTACTCAGATTATTATAAATTATATTACGTTTAAAAAGTTTTGATGGTAGCGGTATGAGAAAGTGGTATATTTGCAACATATGTTTATTTTGGTGGATATAGAGAGGTAAATGTTGGTGTCTAAACCTTTGTCCAATAGTACTTTGTATTTCATTTCGCTTCCATTATTATCATGTTTTTTTATCCTAGCCTTCCTTATATTTACAGGCTCTTAGAAAATGAACTTATAGCCGACAAGAATGACAATATATGATAATATAGGACTTCTGCTCTCAGTCAGAGATAATTACGAACTATCACCTGATGCCTAGATAGAAGAGGAAACGGTTCCCTAATCGATGGTATTCATTACGAATCATAGGTTTATAGGTTTGGTTTTGTTTTTACGGCCCCATAGTGTTGCCTTGCAGTGATAACCTTGCAATGAATTGCGCTGAAGATCTACAAAAGATGGAACTAAATATCTCTCCTTCAAAGAAAATAAATATAGGAAAGGATTAACTGCTGAAATTCTTGTCAGTTATCCTACTTCACATTATCCTTATTATTTGGCATTTTTTATTTCATTTTCCCTTTTCTTTACTTTTTGATCTATATATGTCAAAGCTTTGGTCATGAGTAATACATCACAAAGTAAATGCGATACAATGAAATAGTAGCGATACGCCTTATCATGAGTAGCACACATCATTTTGTTTCTACCGTACCAAAACTCTTCTTATCGTCTTTTTTTTTCATTTCACCCTTTCTTTGTTGTCACTTCTAATTACTTTCTACTTCTACCTTCCCTTTGTTTCTTTAGTTTGTATTATCTCCAAATATAGTAACCGAGACAATTATCGTGACTTAGTGAAAATAGTAATGGCTTAATTACTTAGGGAAACATCTGCAGGAAATATAAGATATTGTCTTACAGCTTAAAATTTATTCTCTATATTTTCCTTTTCTTCTTTTACCTCTCTCTCTGACTTTGTGTCTGATTGTTAATCTTTGCCTTTTTGTATCTGTTGCTTTTCTACTCCTTGTTTGTGATATTAACAATCATACGCGGGAAGTATTATAATATCATCACTCGTTTTCGATCTTCTCTGATCTTTCCTTTACTGTACTTTTTCAGTATTTTTGTCTGATCCTGAATCTCCTCTCTCTGTCTTTCTGCATCTGTTGCTTTTCTACTCCTTGGTTGTAAAATTGAAAATCCTATGCGGAAAGTTATAAAATACCAGCATCTTTGATCTTCTCTGATATTTTTCTTTACTTCACTTCTTCTGTCTCCTTTTCATTATGTTTATTGGTTAACAGATTATCAATCCCACAAACGAGCTGTCTTAACTTACGTTATTTGTACTTATATTGTCTGATTTCGTTACGGAAATATCATGAGGACAACACAAAGGTGATAAGCATGTTAACATATATTAGTAAGGCTTCCTCTTCTCAGGTGGAAACAAGGTGTAAAGGTGACATGAATGATAACTACTCGTGGTCGGGTGTCCTTGGATACAGCGTCTTTCATTAAACTTGGATACAAACCTTTTTATTTATCAAATTTGATATTAATAAACCTCATACAGGGTGATTAACGTTTAACCATTACTGTATATGATATCAGACGTTCTTTTGCATGAGAATAAAAGCACCTCTTTCATCCCTGATGGATGAATATTAAGCATTTTAAATGGCAACTCAGCGGAATGTGGTTCACCAAAGTCTACGCAATCAATCCCATATCGCTAAACTGTGAATACCATCTCATCGATCTTATGTGTTTCAAGTAATCTTTAAAATGAACTTTGAAGAAGTGTTTAAGTGACCTGGCGAAAATGTGACTGATATTTCATAACTTGGAGGCCGTCTCACCACAAAATCGCCTAGCATGGGTAACAAAATCTCCTTCTTGTGTCACATCTTAGCACTGCGGAAACCTGTAGGCTAGGAATCAATCATCAAAGAGTGGAATGAGGCTGTAACCGATCTCGAACGGGCTTATCGTGGGAAATAAAAAATGTTTAGCAAATTTCGTGGACGGCCTCACCGATGATGTACAGTACAGTCCCTGTTAGACTACACTATATGTAGAATTAAAGCGTTGACAAGGGTCTTAACTGGAAGTTCATAGCCTGACGCCAAAAGATTTTTGGTCCCATAAATGTAACTTTTGGAGTATCGGCTTGCAGAAAACTAAAGATTAGGATTTAGTAACCTGAAAAGTAAAGAACCTCTCTTTTTTAACAAACGTTTACGTATTCAATAAAAACTTCAAAACTTTGCAAAAACGTCCAAACAGTTGGATATATATATGTATATATATATGAAATATGTAATGTCTGGCACTGATGAAGACTCAAAGCCGAAACACAATAAATATTAACTTATTATTTTCCTGTACCCACTAACTGGAGGAAAATTCGCGAAAGATTGGCACTTAATATTTTCGCCTTAGATTTTGAGCCTGATGCAATTAAACGGCGCTGACCGGATTCGAACCGCGACCTCATGATTACTAAACCAACGCCTTAACCATTGAGCCATC
>JAAAKM020002354.1:0-10228 GCA_010016025.2 Alatinidae sp. Z8VKAUB7J3 | reverse complement strand
CTAAGGACGTGTTTGAAAATGATGTGCCAGGTTAAGGAGAGCCCCATATCTTATCACAGGGCTTTAAACATATACTGAAGCACACAACTGCATGTGTTGATACGAAGAGGTCGTGTGGTCATGACCATGCAGCTAGCAGCGGCCTCCAATACGGCTACATATCTTTCAAACCCGGCTAGGCCTGGAGAGTTGTCAACAAAATAAAAGGTATCTAGTGTCAATTCTTGCCAGTAGTAACTGCCCTTACTTTTTTTCTGAGCAGAAATCAAGTTGAACTGCACAGTTCCTTTTGGTACAGTTTGTGTATTGTCAGTTGAATGAAGATTAATATCATGGACAGGCCGTTACCCTGTTGAATGACACCGAATTTTGTAAATTAATTAGATAATTTGTATATCTTCTGTATGAATTTAGTCTCACGAATGAACATAGCGCATGATTTGCTCGTGATGAGAGGTATCGAAGTTTTACTTTGTTCGCTAATGGTCAATACTTGCAAATAGTACTCATTTCATGTAAATCTGAGCTGAAGGGTACCAACTCAAAATCTTCCTCGACGCTCAACCTAAAAGTTCATAAATTAACTTATACTTACTTCGTGGCCATAGATTGATGGGCAAAGAGACCTGCATTGTTCAAAGAGAGTAAGAATAATTGTGATCTTAAATTTATAAAGAAAAAAACAGTCATTAATTCCTTTAAATTGAATACATTCGGTGTGGATTGAGATAGAAGCTGTACTACGGTCACTCATCCATTAACAAAAATTTTGCATACGATGTCAAACTGGGTTCCGTCGGTCCTCGTATTTAATGTCCATGTACGATTGACGCATTTACTTCTGCAGATGAACGTCCATTTCACTAAACTGAGGGCGATCATATTTAACTCTTAAGGATTTTAAATGCACTATTTCAGATAAAAGAGTGGTCTGTGGCCCTTAAAATACTCAAGTATTGTATTAATTTTTCTCACTCGTATATGGGTTGGGGGTGCCCTATTTGGGTATTGCCCTTCGTACGTCTTAAATTTCACCAGGCCATGAAGCAAAGACTAACCTTAGCTGTGATGATGAAACACGTAAGTAACCTAAATCACAAGAATTGCCGCATGTACCAAAACATACGATAGAAAAAACCCACAATTATGTGCCCAGCGTACAACCAAATCCTGTCATCTTCTTAATATGGGCAATCGAGAGAATTGCTATCCCAGTTGAAGAATTAGTCCTGACTTACATAAAATGACCTCTCTATGCTTGCAAGTGTGGTCAAAGGCAATACTGTAATAATTCCCGACAAACTGGAAATACTTACGCTACAATTAGTCGAAAGAGATCCCTCTCCTTATGTATTTCTTGAATCGCATACAATTCCTTTATACAAAGAGGGGGGAAATAATAACTAATAATCAAACAATTGAAGTCAAAAATAGAGATGATACGCCTGAAGATAGAAATGGAGCAGAGATTTGCTAGGAAAAGTTATTTAATTCCGTATCGCAAATAAAATTTTCCAGTAGACACATCTAACTGTAGTAAGTGCACAAAAGACAGAAATAAACAAAGAGTATGTAGCAATATATGTTTAGATGCAGCTTCACTAGACAAAAAAGCATCAAGTTGACGAGTGATCATTGTAGCTCGCTCTAAGTTATTTGATCTTGTTGTTCCAGTCCCAGTTTCGATGTAACGTTCCTGGGGAAGAAATTCACAATAAATTGCATCAACAGAATTTTGAAGGTACCGAAGTTGATCTGTGATCTGTGAACATTTTAAGTGTTAGAAATGATATACGCATACTCAGTCAATCATTTTGTTTTCAGTATTGTTACGTAAACTACTGAGTATGCTATTTAGGTCATGTAATCATGCTTCCGCGTCAGTTGTATTTTCTGCATCTGCAAGTTCAAACATAACGGAACGACTGAATATTCTTTGCCTTACTTAATCGTTCTGTAGCAATGTGCTATCTGATTTATTATTCAGTGACGCTAATGTAAACGTAAGACCTTAAGGCATAGGCCCTGGCCTTCATTGCTTCAAAGCCGAAGTGCCATTGCACTACATTACTACACGTAACTTATCAGGCGCCTGCCAATTTTCCCTGGATAGAAATGGCAATAAAAAATATCGAGTGCATTACGTTTGTACGGTAGATTCGTTTACCTTCACAGTGAAGTCATTCATTTGATCACCATCGTCATTTGACGACCCTCTAGTCTTCTTACTGTTGTACACTGAGTTTGCATCTATCTTCAGCGCAAATGTACATTTGTCTTTATTATTCCTCCCAGTATCTTAAAGAAATGAATTGATCACAGCTTACTATGTGGGCTACAATAGCCATCCGATATCAATGTTAGAGGAAACTTGTTCAAGCCAAAAACCGGAGACATTCTACTTACAATTCAGGTAACAGTTACCCGTGCATGCTTACCGACTTATCGTTGCCGGCACTTGATACAGAAATGCAACAAACAACATGCCGCTACTTACAAGATGTGGGTCCGACAGTCTAACTACTCTATGGAAAGAGCAAACTCATCAAAGAGGCTAACTAATACATATAGTTTTGGCATCCGCGATGACCTTTCAATTTAGTATGTCAAGTAATGAAGCTAACGAGATGACAAGGTTATCGTCAAAGAGGACATCGTCTCAAAGATCATGCTTAGTCCTACTATGTTAACAAATGCTACACTAGCATGAAGCAAAATGGCCAAGAAGGCATCTTTTCAGAAATATTAGACCGCAGCAGTCAACACAGGGATCCGCATGACCGAGAGATCCCTTAAACGTGTTTTCTAACTATCTAATGGCCTGACGATGGGCTAGGGTGTCTTCTAAAGGTCGACAAGGAAACGTTCAAGACTTCTGAGAGGATTAATTTCTCTGTTTAAGGGCTACTGTACCAGTAAAATACCACATTACCTCAATAAGTGTTTTTAATAATGTCGCATTTTAAGCAAAGTTATAAAATATTACATGCGATCCCCCAAAGCCTCGATATAGTTGATTTTAAAAACGCTAATAGTAATATCATAAAGAAATGGCGAGTTTCACTTCCCTTATATCAATGACACAAATATTTCAACTACAATTCGCATTACATTCTTGCCAAAGAGCAGTCAATGATTTGGCGGGAACAACTGGAAACCAGATCTTTTCGAAAGTGGTTAAGTAACTTACTCTCTTCAGTATTTGATACTTTGACTATTCCAGTGACTGTAACTAAATCTCCAGGGGAGCAGGAGTCAACTGTAACGAGAGAAATGAACCATTCGAAGGGAGTGTGGTTCATAGCTACGGTGTTTCAGAGATTGACTCCAGCCACATATGTTTCATTACAATTTATAAAGACCAGATCAAATATTTACTGTATCGTTGAGTGAAGGGAAGGTGTAAATCAGGATTTCAAACTTTACACTATCGTGCATCCCTTGTATAAGGTACAAGGTTATCATGTACCCCCTTTGTGACTCAGAAACAAGCAGTATAGGTCAATTTATTCTAAAAAACCAAAACATCTTGATGGGAAATAGTTATCATTCACACAGCAGTGATACGTACGCATACACACCCGATTTTCTGTTGATAAAACCCTTATACTGAAAATACATCTCTCCTTTTTAAACAATAAATGCATTTCTGATATTCTAGAAAGTCTTGATTGATTACTAAACAACGTCCTAAGTAGCTCTTAAATAGTTTTAGCTCGGTTTCAACACTTTCGATATCAAAAAAGAGAAAACAAGCTTTAAAAGTAAATGCAAAATTTAAAGACTATCAAAAGAGAGCAGAATTGCCCACCCCCATGCTCCGATAGTTGAGTTCGTAGAAATATTGAAAACAGTAGTCAATATTCAAGTGCTGAGATTTTAACTTCACGTTGGTAGTACAGTGGGAAAATTTAACATATACACTTGATAACTTCTACAATTATCACATATCTGATAAAATTTCCGTATCACATTTCAGGACATTAATGATTCCTGATAAAGGTCGCCTTCTCAAACTGTGGAATAATCGTTTCAGAGAAGGAAGGGTCTTGCACAGAATACGGAGATCTCAATGAAACTACCTGATAAGGTATAGTTTTTGCTGGCGGAAAATGAACTTTAGCCACCCTTAGCAAAGAGGTGGCTCCCGAAAGGTAAGAAAAGGAAGAAACATAAATCAGTCGAATAAGTAACAAATCAACTTGCCTACTATAGTAAAACCGCAATAACTAATTTAAAGGCAAAGGCCCACCTAGTTCCGATGTAAGTTCACATTCTACAGTCCTTGGGATCCTTCCAGCCTCTCTGCTTTCATCAATCACTAGTTCTTGCACTCTTTGAACGAAAGTGGAAACTAACCATAGTGAGTTAAATGTTGAAAACAACACTTGTGGAAATAGTTTTACGGATCTGCATTTATGATACTAAAATCTTGAGTTTACACTAGGCCAGTGGTTGCCAGCCTTTGCATGCTCCCACCGCCTCTAAAAATATTAAAGAGTCGTGGCACCATTTAAAAGTAATAATTTACTTCACAATAAATTTTTATAAGCATATTTTATAAGTATATTAACAGAAATGAATCATACGGAAAATAAGAAATGTTACCAGACGCTAAGCTGCATATACGTTCAATTCTAATTTATAAATGTCATTTTCTTCGAACACTAAAGAACTAATATTCACATACGTGTAAGCTGATTTAAATTAACTGATTCTTTTATTCCTGTTTCTTGCTTGGAAGCCTCTCAAAACGTGACACTTTGTCGTGGACACCTATCAACAAGTCTGTTTATACACCTCGCCCACTTTGGGATTTTGTCTTGATTGACAACGGTATAATAAATCCCGCGTTGTATAGCTATAACGTACACCTGCCAAAAGCAACATAACCTTACGCACACTCCAAGTGACTGGCAAAAACACTGTCAATTTTCATAATTCCACTCTATTATTCCCAGATATATATCGTCTATGATGAGCTTACTTCGTCATTCTGCTGACGCTAAATAAAGCTATCGTAATGTATACCGGTAATTTAACGCCAAACAACTGTAGAGGCGTAGGAGGTAACAATAAATATCCTTGAGTGCCAAGTGAGTAAAAACCGTGTGCCAAAAAAGTATGAGATAGTTCTCTTTTAATATCATACCTTATCGTCTGCCAATCTATGGTCTTTGTCCGTGGCGAACTGCGTTGTGGCGCAAAGGATCTTGCCCGACAACCCTGTGTTACGCACTGTAGACGGAACAGAAGTGATAACTTCCATTCAAGTAATACATCAACCGCATCGTATAAAATAATCAGGGTTGACTTAGGATTGAGAATGGTTTTCAACTACCTTAATCCTTAGCAGCTACTATTTGATCTATGCGTACCAGCACATAGTAATTCAGAAATGCTTCCTTGTGAAATTCAATACCTTTTAGTATATAATCAGATAGGGTTAAAAGAACTGTTGAATTTTAAAATACTGATGTTTCATTCCGATTTTACATAAAAATTTACATCTAAAACTTATCCTTGTAAAGATTTAAAACATTAAATAAATGCTACCAGTGTACTTATAAGGCCCCTGTAATGTGAAAAAACTGGCTTCAAAATGCCTGCATTGTTAGTAAGTAAAAAGTATGTAATAAGAGTACTAGTTACTCCACTAGTTGGCAGACAGGTAGTGCGTGTGTGTGAGAGTGTGAGAGTGTGAGAGCGAGTGTGAGAGCGAGTGTGAGAGTGTGAGAGTGAGTGAGTGAGTGAGTGAGTGAGTGAGTGAGTGAGTGAGAGAGTGAGTGAGTGAGTGAGTGAGTGAAAGAGTAAAATAGTGAGTGAGTGAGTGAGTGAGTGAGTGTGTGTGAGTGAGTGTGTGCGTTTATGCCATTTTAATGGCGTATGCCCATAACCTGCACTCAGGAAATTACATATTACTATCTTACCTTGGTTGGACAGCTGTATCTTCCCTCCGACAGCAAGATGTCCTAAACGAAGTTAAACTTCATTAGCAACATTAAGTCTGTACTAAAGAACTACATAACTTTCGCAAAACGAGGAAAATGTTCAAGCTTTCTGGGAGAGCGCTCTTGTGAAGAATATGCCTAGTGCATTGTCTGTTCCTCCCTTCTCTCTTCGACTGCAGCTAACTATAAGCACTACGGACTCGATATTAAATCCCTTGCATAAAGTAACCCATAGATATTTATTTATCGCTCTTTCAGTTCTCAGTTGCTACTGCGCCTGCCTTGCTGCCTTTGACAATTCGTTATTTCTTAGTGAAAGAAAATATCGCCGTTTGTAGTCAACACAAACCTGTTGCTTAAATAAACTGAAAGCATTGATCATACGTACTTAGAAAGTTAAAAGGTTTATAACGAGAAACAATTACCTGTATTTCACCACAGGTGTTACATGAAAAGGCCATGTATCGGACTAATGGCTTCACATTGCTGACTCTCACCACGGTCCCCTTCACTGAAACAAGCTTTCCTGAGACATAACATTAACAGGAATAAGCAAGAGCGGTAGTTATATTGACAGAATAATGTTGAGCATCAGCCAAACCCAAAGTTAAAAGAAAGCGAACAAATTGTATTAAATATGCAAGCAATTATTTACAGTGCATCCTAGATTATCAAGTACTCAATAACCCTAAGCCAAAATTTTGGAGTAACTTCACTGCTATCCAAACCAATCCAAATAACTGAATGAAGAACCCATCAGCTTAGGGTTTGCTCCATATCATGCTAAAGGGAAGCGGCAACATCGAAATAATAAACAGATTAAAGAGCGTAGATCATAAATTTACGTAGGAGGTCGTTCGTTTCAGGATACAACAACGTAGAAAGTAGAATTTAGAAAACTGTATTCAATATTGATAAAATATGACCGTCCAAAAAGCAATTAACAATGATACACAATATGAAGCTTCACATCGTATTATCAAGCTAATGCAAATCTTTAATACGTTATGAACGATATTATTTGATACTCACCATAACAATTTGCTTTGAGACTTTTCAGAGGTATGACTGGCTTAAAATCCACAACACGAACAAAAATATGTGGAAGGTCAAAGAACATGGGGTAACTTTGAGGTGTTTCTTCATTCTGACTGTCAAGAAGGACCTGATGCAAGAGAACTGTTATTAGCTTGGATTTGAGAGACTAAAATGTTTTATTTTTGCAATCGCTTGCAACTATTCTTTGCAAATTATAAAGCTATATCTTTGTTTACTTTGATTTGATTCAAGAAACAATGTAGCAGGGTGTAAACAAAAGTATCAAGATTGATACCAAAATGAATGAGGAAAATAAACAAAAATAATGGAATAGTTGACTAGCCAGAACTTTATTTCTTACTGCTTAGGTGTGGTAAATCCTATAAATATGAAGGTGCGTCACAATAAGGGAACTTCTTATGAGTGATACACGACTGTGCAACTGTACTTGAAAATAGCATACGTTACTGCTTGTGTGCTTACCTTAGGGTTAGAAATGAAATATGGAATATACGAAGGGAAAGTTAAACCAAATGAATGGAACTGTACATGAAGGTAAAGCAGATATGCGCTAAACTAGTTTATCAACAAGGCCTGAAATGAGAACGATGTGAACTACGATGTAGATAAGCTATATCAGTGACGTAAATGATATTGCAGGCTATATCAAATGGGTAAGTACCTTACAATTGGGTACACTTGATGTTTGAAAGAAATAAGCAAGAAATGTAAGGGCAACACTTTGAAAGAACATGAAATTTGATGTAAAACAATGGCGACACACACAGAGACATGCAGGTGAATTCTTTCATGAGTTTTTAAGGTATGAACGACAGAAAATTAGAATTAATTATGAAGAATTTGAGAACAATAAAAGTGCATGATAAATAAATTTTACATCACTACCTGATGAAAAGCCACTGCCATGCAAAGCAAGGTCTTTTCTGGCTTGCTCTGCAAATCATCAGAGAAAGAAGCCCATTGAGCCAGGAGATCTACATAGCAATAGTAAGACAGTTACTTGTGGATGCATTAGATTTAGACAGAGTACCATCTTACCCAAAATAAAAAATGAAGATAGTTCCACAATTCTCTATTACATATCCTTGCCACTTCATTATCAGTAAAAAATACTAACTATCCCAGAAATGTATCGAATTTACCGACAATTTTTAAAAACTTAATGACAGAATGTCTCCTACTAACAATGTTTTTGTGAACTGGTCGAGTCACACTTCGCCTTGCGCAAGTTGGAAGTTTACTCGGAGCCTCTCATTATGCCCCCGGACTCTCAAATATCGTCTGTTGCAACTACTGTTTGTAGTTGTTTCTTTATGCAACATTGTGTTTGTGTTTGTTTGTGTCCACGACGGTGAGCCTAACAATAGGTTCTGACGTACTTACATAAACATTACAAACCTTGCATGACAGACTTGTAATCGAGATACTTTGTACGTCGCACTTACTCTAATTTAATGTACAGTTTGCAAACTTTGTTGTGCAATCGGAAATTCTGCACTCTGTACATTTACAGTGTAATCTAGTACGTTTTCAGTTAGATATGTTTGGCTGCAGTCCACACTTAGTCAGGGGACGCATCGCTACTGAACAGACCAGGTATTATGTAGGAGAA
The DNA here is from genome assembly GCA_010016025.2 of Alatinidae sp. Z8VKAUB7J3. Taxonomy (NCBI): domain Eukaryota; kingdom Metazoa; phylum Cnidaria; class Cubozoa; order Carybdeida; family Alatinidae; species Alatinidae sp. Z8VKAUB7J3. Next base: position 1,606 of record JAAAKM020002354.1, on the reverse strand, counting down.
TCAGCTTCGTCAGGATTTCATTTTGCCGTGATCTCATCGTTGCTGTTTGAATGCTGTAATTCTTTTTGAATTTATTGGTGTACACGTGTCAGTGATACAAACTGTTACAGCGACATGTGTCATTGTTGCTTCTTTTGTGCACGACCGTCTCTTCAAGACTGTGTTCTTCCTTTTAAGTATACACTAAACACATTAAACTACACCGTTACCTTGCATAGTTTGAACTTTTCAAATTTAATAACTCTGTATTAAAAAATCATGGCTATTACTTGTGGCTAATAATGGCTACAGTAATAATGCCATGCCATGCTCACCTTCATCAGATGCCAAACTTGAATAATCTAAAGATACTGAGTGACTTTCATCTAAATCTCCCTAAAACAAAACCATGTCACAAATTATCATTATAAGATGCTTATCTGCTCATTTGCAAAAAAAAATACACAGTGTATATGATGTATATCTCAGGTATGAACAAGTTCTCATTGTGTAAACATACTGGTTTATGTTTGATCATGTTCTATGCGGGTTCTATCAATGAGCTTATATGGAATTTCTAACCTTTTAAAAAAGTATGACTACCATCATTATTTCCTATAGCACAGACATAATTCTGTCTATTCTACTCTTTGGTCTCTATGGTCTCTAACCATGGGAGGGTGGAATAAATATGGGGGTTGGAAATGACTTCAAAATTAATGAACAGGGTGTGTGTGGAAAAAGGGCGGTTGAAATCATTAACGCAGCTAACACAGATAATGAAATCATTAATGCAGCTAACACAGATACGATATCAGTAGGCCTGTATGAATGAAAGGTGAATTGTCCACCGACAAATTATTATAAGTAAAACGCCAAATGTGGAAACTTCATTGACAACGTTTCATCTAACAGACTTCTTCAGGTCACTACTGAAAATTGGCTAAACTAAACACGGAGACCTACAGTACAGACAGAAAAGCTAAACTCGAATTGCATTATGGTACATTCCAACGAGAAAATTCTTTTGTCGCGCAGTTGATTCTAACCGTATTATTCCTGCATGTTAGTTGGGATCTCCACTTGCTCGTACTTTATCGTTGTTTTTATGTTGCAATGGCGAAAATATGTTATCATACCAACGTACAACGTCAATTTTGAAGGAAGTGTGCTTCGTTTTCGAAAGATCCAAGTAGGGGAAAATGGAGGAAATGCATACTCGATGCATAGGGCGCCAATCTGCCTGACTCTGCTTATACGTGAATATGTGAATGACAGTAGCCAAAGGATTATGAAACCGTTACCGTCAATGGCAACAGACAGCTCTAACATCTTCCATCTGGATTTCAAGGTATACTACCAAGTTCCCTTTCAACATCAGAGAGTCAACTGCGTCAGACAAGATATGCTCCGTGTCGTCAAGAAAGGTGCATACTGATCACCAGGATTAATAGCTACTGATCGATCGTTTAAGGAATTTAAGACCTTCCAGTCAAAGAAAAAAGATTTTGATCGTTTTTCTGATAAGCTGTGTCGTGGATGATAGGCCTACTGTTATTTTACAATTTGAGGATACGCTCAAGCTATCGTCCATTCCCTGATTTATGGTTTGAACGTGGTTTTGAAT